>JAIUZE010045465.1:0-15986 GCA_022085475.1 Heliosperma pusillum | reverse complement strand
TTTGTATTAGTCATTTCTATCTTTATGACGAGAGTTGGGATAGGAATTAGGACTATCAATAGGGGTGTAGTGACTTAACCATGCTGAAAGGACGTTAGGACCCACTAAAAGGTCGGTACGAATCCGGAAGGAATATACCGCTACAAGGCCTAGACAATCCTAGTAATTCTAATATTGGTATCTATGAAGCTTTTAACTAGTTTTACATGTATTTCTCTTTCACTATATCAACTTGATTAGTTAGTTTACTTTATCGTTTTAAATAGTTTATTTTATCGTCGTTTTATTTCTATTATTAGATAGTTTATTTTATCGCCTCTTTATTTCCGTACCTAGATAGTTCACATGATTATTATTATCTCGTTTACTGGTTTAGTTAGTTAGACTTTTAATATTGTCAATTAAATATCGTCTTAGATAGAATTTAGTTGTTAATATCCAGATCAGAGGATTTCCCCGATCGGGTACGTGACAACCCGATCGGGTATGTCTTCTGTTTTGGGTTTTTTTTACTTTGCAATTTACATCTTTGTTCTTACATATCGTCATTTATATTCTTGTCATTTTATTTTATGTTAATAGTTCAGACAAATAACTCAAGTGACTCGATTTTAAATGAAAACCAATCCATAACAATTCATAAGTAACACGTATTCCCTGAGGATCGACACCCTACTTCCCTAATTACATTCCTTATGTTATTAGCCTAGTCCGGGTAAATTATTTTTGTTTCGGGACCGCGACAGAACCGATCAAATTTTGGCACCGTTGCCGGGGAGCCTGGTTTTGTTTATTTGTGAATTGTTGGTTTTTATTTCTATCATTTCTAGGTGCAACCGTACCTAATTCATTTCTAACTTTCTCTTTTGTGTTTTTCTTGTAGGTTGATAAAATGGTGCTAACTAGAGAAGATCCAAGGTACCGGGTTTTTGAGCTTGCCAGTGGGATCCTAAGGGTCCATTTGACTTTGATTGCTCTCATTGAGGGTAACCAATTTAGAGGAAAACCAAACGAAAACCCGTCTCACCATCTTCAAACCTTTTGTGAGCTTTGTCAAAACGTTGTGAGGGAGGGAATCACCCAGAACGAAATTCGAGAAACCCTTTTTCCTTTATCACTAAAGGGAGAAGCAAAATGGTGGTTCACCCGTCGCTTAAAGGAAGCCACAAGACTTATGCAGTGGGAAGAGATTGTCGTCGCTTTTCACCGTAGGTTTAGAACCAATTTGTCAACCCTGTCAACTAAATCACAAAATGAAAGAGGGGAAGGTTCGCAAACCAATGGGGGAGAGCGAAAGAAGAGTCGAGTGGAAACTTCAAATGAAGTTGACACTACAATTTCCTTAGCTTGTCCTAGTCAATCCAACGAAACCAGCCCGAAAAGTACATTGTATCGTCCCAAAGCTTTCAATCCATTTACCTCAATAACAACACCATGTGAACTTTGTGGTGGGATAGGGCATGTACCTCAACGATGTGGGAACAAACTCACAACCTTAAACCCTTTCCACCCACAAGTTCATCAAACCCAACTTACTCATACACCACAATACCCACCTTTTCAAAATGGTCTAATAGATGTCAAGTTGAGGGAGATAACCCAAACCCAACATAACATGAGCTTTTACTTCCTTACTAGCCTAAACTCGCTCAAATCAGCCATTTTATCTCTCCAAAAGAGAGTGGAGGAGTTGACCCCATCGAGTTCTAGTCATAATACCCAAGAGAGAGACGTGCCATCAATTGTCACAATTGACATGATTAGTGACAAACCTTGTGATCACCCTCTTGGGAATGGAAAGAGTAAGGAGACAATTTATAGGTTACCCCACGAACTTAGCAACAATCCAACACTATCCAAACCAACCAAAACCCCTACACATGAGGAGACATCTCGTCTCGAAGCTTTGATCATGTCAATGATAAAAGCACAAGGGAAATTGGAAGAAATGATTGAAGAGGCAACTTTGGCAACAAATGAAGCTTTTTCAAAGATAGAAGCAAGGATCGGCAAGATATCTAAGGAAAAAGAAGCAACCAAGGATAATCACAAGGAACCTAACCTTGAAGAAGGGAAGATCCTTATTCCCTCCAAACTTAAAGATCCAGGTTGCTTCAACATTTCTTTCACCATGTGGTTTCATAAGGTAAGAGGTGCATTGTGTGACTTAGGAGCTTCAATTAGCGTCATGCCTTTTGATGTCTATCATGAACATTGCCCCATACAAATGAAATTCACTAGTACTAGCCTCCAACTTGCCGATGGATCTATGCATACTCCGGCAGGAAGTGTGGAAGATGTCCCAATACGGATTGGGTATTTCCTCATCCCCGTCGATTTTTATGTAATATATTCAAAGGGAGAAAGGGATGACCATATCATATTAGGGAGACCCTTCCTAAATACGGTTGGAGCTTGTATTGATGTGAAAGGAGAAAGAATCACATTTGAAATAGGTGGATCGAGTGCCACCTTTGACAAAAAGGGGGATGTGTTGAGTGTTGGAGATGGCGACCTCGAAGCTTTCAAAACTGCGGAGGAATGAATGAGATTGCCATGAGTGTTGGCAAAATGGTAAATGAGGAAACTTCAAGGACGAATCCAGCTACTAGGAGCTAAAATCCCCTCATAAGGCTTAAGGGGAGATGGAACAACAAAGTCTAGCATGACTCAAAAATGCGCTTGTCGGGAGGCAACCCGTCTTTTTCTTTTCTTTTTCTTTATGCATTCTTTTTCTTTTACTTATTAGGCAATGATTTTTATTTTGGACTATTTTATTTGGACTCTATTTTTGGATTTTATGTTGTAATAGTTAGGAACATTTTCTTCGTTTTACTTGTTATTTTGCATATTTCGTCAATAGATTTTCGTACTTAGAATCGGAGGACCTATTGAGACAAGACGAAGCTATCCTTGGCACAAGTTTTCAAGATCACTAAGGTTAGTAAGTATGTGCAAGGACATAGCCAAAAGGTAAGAGCAAGTGGCAAAGAAAATAGAAACAAAAACCGGATCAACAGGTTTACCCGATCGGATCCATGTCTACCCGATCGGGTAAATTGTCTGTTTCGTGTTTTACTCTATTTTCTTCTATAAAACCCATTTGCTACCCTTTTGCTTACTACCTTATACCCGTGTTCTTCAATCTAAAAGCTGAAATTTTCTCAAAACCCTCCATTCTTAGTCTATTCTTGCAAAATTTGTTCCTATAGTTCATCAAGGGCAACTACTAATCATCATCAAGTAAGTTATTTCTACTTTAGTTACTTCAATCTCTCTATATTTTTCAGAAATCCAACATAAACAAACCCTAACTCCAATTTGGGGGTTCTTGATTTTGATTGCAAAACTTGTTTAAATTGGATTTCTAGTGATTCTTACATGCTATAGAGTGAATTCTAGTGATTAATTAGGATGATTACTTTGATTTGGATGTTTATTTGCTAATTTGGATGCTCATCTTTACTTTATGCTAAGAACGTTTGTTTAAGTGATAGTATGATGCTTGAATTCATGCTTTATACTATGCACTTATGATCTTGTCATGTTAAGTTAGCATTGGTACCTTTAGGTAGTAGCCAAATTCATTCAAGTATATGTTGCTCACCTAATTAACATATTGATATGCTTATAACATCCATTTGTGCTTAAAAGATAGCATGACAATGTTTTACTAAGGTCACTATACTTGAATTTGTGCTTAAAGCTAAGTATTATAACACTTATGACTATCAAATTGTGTTTACAAATGAAGTGTTTTAATACTAGTTATTTGTAGAAAATGGCACCCTTACTAAGGAAATCAAAGAGGGCAAGAACCTCCACTCAAGGAGAGAGTAGTAGAGCACAAGAGGAGGATATTGAAATGCTTGATGCTAATGAACAACCCGAGAATCAAGGGAATACTATGCATGATCCTAGCTTCCCGGATGTACAATTTAGCTCACATGAGCAATGGCAAAAATGGTGCATACTTAAAAGCAAAGGTATGAGGGCTACCAAGTTCCTCAATGTTTCTTCTTTAAGGCATATGAAACTTTTTGAGCATGTTAAAGTGTTGTTTAGGGGTCTAAGTATGAGTGCTAGCATGAACTTTAGCTATGAGACTTTCCCCCAATTAACTCTTGAATTTTTGAGCTCTTTCGAGTTGCATCGGTCTAGAAATAGAAACACTATGCCCCAAGTTCGGTTTCGTTTGTTCAATGATGATTATAGTATGAACTTGGAGAACTTTGCTAGTTATTTTGGTCTCACCACTGCAAACACTGTTATCTCACCTCCAGAAGGCTTTGATGTTAGCCTGCTTTGGAGTGCTATTTCGACTTACCCTGTCTCTCGGTGGGACCATGTCCCACACCAACATATACATCATCCCGCCATTAGAATCTGGCAAAGATTCATGGGATGGACCTTTTTGGGTCGTGCTGAACCTCATTTGGTGAGACGAGTAGAGTTAGAAATGTTAGGAGGATTTTTGAATGTGGATGGTGATGTACCATGGTCTGTTAGTATACCGTATCATTTTGTTGTTCAGTTGACCAAAGCTGTTAATCCTAAGAACACAGCCATTGTCTATGGAGGTCTTATCACTCACTTAGCTATGGGAGTTTGTGGCTTTAACCAAGCCACCACCGACCTTCAGGCATTGACTACACCTCCCACCGAGATGGGAAATGGGTTAGATTATGCATACTTTGTTCAGCTCAACTGGTTTCGTGCTTCTCACCCCCATATGATTTGGAGGATTGCTAGCCGTGACTCGGTCAAGTTGACCGCCGAGGAAGAGCAAATTCCAATTCTTCGGCAGCGACCTCCACTTCAAGAGGGTGAGTCTATCTTACCTCGACCTACCTACTACCTTCCTGTTGGGGATATTACTCCCATTGACCCCCCTGTTCAGCTTAGATCCAGCCGCCCTGAGGTTGGATCATCCTCTCACTCGACCCATGCTGAGGGCGATGTAGCCGCCATGTTGGAAGCTTTAACATTGTCTGTCAATAGGATTCAGTCCGACCAACAGCTTGCTTTGCACCCCATATATGACCACTTTGCTAGGCAAGGTGTGATTAGACCCGAGGGCCCCCACCCGCCTTTTTATACTTGGCCCGAGGGGAGGTATGGTGCTGCTTATGGTGCAGGTGTGCCGCGAACCGGACCGGATTATTGTGGAACCGACTATGGCATAGAGAGGTTTGGAGGGTATGGAGGTGATTTTCCTGATCACCAAGTGGAGGAGTATCAGACCTTTGGAGCCAGCAACCCAACCGGGATTTTTCCTTCTCGTGGTAGTTATCATTCTGCAGATGATACCCACTATGCAGATGCTTCTGGATCCGAACCCGAGCCACCTCCTTCTGAGAGGAGAGGCCGTAGCTGGTGGCCTTTGTGATTTGATGATGAGCTCCCCTTGTTTATACTAGCTTGGGGGAGGCTGGCCATTTTGTAAGAATTTTATTCCTTTTCTTTATTTTTCACATTTTTAGTTTTATTTTGCCTGTTTCCCATTAGAATTCCATATCGTTTCTCTGTTCCATGTGCTGTCAACCGTTTCTCGGTTTGTTTCTGTTATAATTGCATGCACATTGAGGACAATGTGAAGTTTTAGCTTGGGGGAGGATTTGCATTTAGGAACTGCATTTAGGATTGCATTTAGATTTTTAGTTTTCTTTTTAGTTTATTTCTTTTTAGTTTTCTTAGTTTCTTTTTAGTTTAGTTTTCTTAGTTTCTTTTTAGTTTTTATAAAAAAAAAATTCGAAAAAAACAAAAAGAAAAGATCATTTCCATCTTACATTTCTCATTTTGTAGTTTTTATAAGCTGATGTTTCGTTTTATTATGAGGAATTGTGCATTCATGGGGATGTCTTGTACACAGTAGATAGGGAATTGCATTTGGACTTAATTAAGCTTGATCTTGACTTTGGCAAGCTACTCATATTGTAAGGTAGAGCCTCCAGTGGTCGGTACATCTGAACCCGATCCCAGTTTAGGCCCTGTTCTTTTGGGCTGAATAAGAGCTGAACTGAACTGAACTGAACTTATAGGAGCTGAACTGAACTTATAGGAACTGAACTAAACTTATTGGAGCTGAACTGAACTGAACTGAACTTATAGGAGCTGAACTGAACTGAACTGAACTTATAAGAGCTGAACTGAACTTATAGGAGCTGAACTGAACTAAACTAAACTTATAGGATCTGAACTTTTCTGAACTTAATTTTACTTAATTGAATAGAATTTATAGAATCTAAAATTTACTAAACTGAACTTTATTACATAAGGTAAGATAATAACATAATTCCAATTTATATACATTGGTTTGTTCAAATAAATTACTACGTTGACATCATCTTTATCTGTATCTTTATCTTTTGGAAAGGACTGTTCATAAAAAAAAAGTATACTCTAAAACATAAGGTAAGATAATAACATAATTCCGATTTATGTACATTGGTTTGTTCAAATAGATTACTACGTTTACATTACGATAAAAAAAATAAATCACATATTACATCGTTTTCTAACCATCTATTTCCATATCATCATCTTCCTCATCACTTTCTTCTTTATCTTCACTATCACTCGTAACAACGAATCTATTGCCTCGCCAAATGTTTTTTAATATCTTGTTTCGTACCTTTAACATGGTTTTTTTCCACTTATCATCAAACATGCCCAAATCTACTGTTCCTTGAATATTCACGTCATGTTGTATAATAGGTATTCCAAGAGTATGCATCCTTATAACATTATGGAGTGTGAATGTATAAAACAATAATAGACATTTGATACTTTTGTGACATTCGGGGCATATTTTTTAACACCCACCTTTTTTTAAATTGACCAAATGTCATTCCACTAATTAATGTCAAATGTTTTTATATCGGTTTTCATAAATAATATATTCCGTATAACTTTTCTGAACTTAATTTGTAAGAATTGAATTTTTCTGAACTGAACTTATAAGAGCTGAACTGAACTGAGCTGAACTTATAGGAGCTGAACTGAACTGAACTTATAGGAGCTGAACTGAACTTATAGGAGCTGAACTGAACTTATAGGAGCTGAACTGAACTGAACTGAACTTATAGGAGCTGAACTGAACTTATAGGAGCTGAACTGAACTTAAAGGGGCTGGGTTTAAGTCCAAAAGAACAGGGCCTTAGGAGTGAGTAGTTTCTCCTTATAGTCTGTGTTACATCAAAACGCATAAGTATGGTTTTTATTCCATTTTCTATAAGTATTACTGTCATGATCTACATTTTGAAGCCATTCAATCTCTTGTTCACCTTTCACAATAAACACCCTTCTTTCTAGCTACATTATAAATTTGCCTACCCTTGTTGAGCTAGTAACCAACTATTTGTGTAGGGGTGTTCTGTGCTTTTGCGATGTTATGATAATTCCACCATTTGGTGTGAGCCGTCTCGGGATTACTGATTTCCGGGTTTTGGTGAAAGAGAGAAAAAAAAAAAAAAAGAGCTTTGAAAAATTATGGAAAAAGAAAAATGAAACATGAAATTGAAAGCTCATAAGAAAAAAAAGAAGGAAAAAAAAAAGAAAGGAAAAGAGGAAAAACGCTTCCATGAAATGAAAAGAAAGAAAATTATGGGAAGTTGTATCTTGATTCTAATGTTTAATAAGCCAATATGCTGCTTTTGGCTTTGACTATTATCGATGGGAATTGGTATGATTTGGATTGAGTATCCACTACACATTTGGTTATTACTAGCTTGACTTTAAGCTCCACATGACCAAATTCATTTGTCCACTTTCTTACCCAAATTTCCCAAGCCTTTTCTTTACTTTACTTGAGCTTCTTACATTATAATTTGATCATGATTAGTTTTACTTAATGATTTCGGATTGTCTACCATACTAGACTGCGGGCACATTCTTATAAGTTGTAGATAGGTGAGTGTCACTTCAAATTTGAACCAATATTTCCTATTTTACAAAAAAAAAAAAAATTTGAGTGAAGAGTATACCGTGAGAGTCCATTGTCAAAAGATCATGCAAGAGCTGAAAAGGTCCGAAGAATATTTTCTATGCTGCGCCGTTATGTAAATCTCAACCATGTTTCGCCTTTTTCTTTCGCCCTTGTTGCTGTGGGTTTATGATTCATCTACTTATTAGAGCTTACTTTTTGAGATTTGCATGATAGATTGATCATCGTTAGCTACCCTTGTCCTAGTTATGCTTGTTATATTTGCTTGAGGACAAGCAAGGGTTTAGCTTGGGAGAGTTTGATAAGTGATATTTTGTATTGATTTATCCCCCGTTTTAGCTCGATTTCTATACGATTTATGCACTTTGTTAAGTGATTAACGAGCTAATACTGCTATTCTAGTTGTTTTGCGTGTTTTGACTCGTTTTATAGGAAATGAAGAGGTTTTGCTATATTTTCCTACTTTATGGAGCAAAGACACTAGGATACGAGTTTTCAAGGAATTAATGATAGCCAGTTCACGATTTGATTACGATTCCGCTACATCTTTCCTCGAATGGACTCAATTTAGATTTTTGGCTTTGAACTTTAAAAGGAAAACTCAACCCAAGTCAAGAGGAGATCAGCCCAAGCCCAATTCCGTAGTGCATTGACCAAAGACTAAGGCATAGGATTCCGTGTCTAAGATGAAAAGACGGAAAATCCGACTTACACAAAAACCCGATCGGATTACCTGTTACCCGATCGGGTATTCCTGCAAGAAGACGTTACTTGGCTCTTCTTCAATCCGAGCTTAAATAGGTGGTTTAATGCATTGACTAGGGTACGAATTTGCAAGAGGATCAGCAGCAATGCAGCCTTATAAAAGCTAATGATCATCACACACAATAACATATCATCTTTTGATCATCAACTTTTCCAATAATCTATTATCATATTATCATTTCTTTTAGCACACTTTCTTACAAGTTTTTATAGTTTTCTTAGTATTTCCCTAGTGTTTACTTAGCTTTTGTTATTTGGTTGGGTATTTGTTCTTACTTTCGTTCTTATATACTCATACTCCGACTTGGTAATTCCCTAATCTTGATTTACTTATGCGATTTTAAAATCATCATGAACTATAACCTCACTAGTATCATTTTTATAATATTGTTGTTATTAGGAAATCAACCTAAAATTAATCTAGTTAGAACCAAAGTATTATTTAGCATGTCACGTTATAATTTACTTAATCATATAATCCTAAAAATTGTCATTAGAATCATTGTTAACATAATCACCATGATCACTTTAGTATTTATATTTCATAGTTTAATCTCATACATCTTTTTCTTGCTAATATACTTAATCACATAATCACATAGATTAGATTAATTCTAATATTGTAAAATTATCATTGTGTAAATAAAATAAATAGAGTTGTAATATTTGAAATGATTTACGAGTTAAACGAATTATAAGAAGAGTAGTTACCAATTGAACCATTTGATTGTTTCTTCCTTTGGTCGTGTCAAATTCTATAACTTTGTTTAGTGGCCATAAGCAATTGTTTGTATTAGTCATTTCTATCTTTATAACGAGAGTTGGGATAGGAATTAGGACTATCAATAGGGGTTTAGTGACTTAACCATGCTGAAAGGACGTTAGGACCAACTAAAAGGTCGGTACGAATCCGGAAGGAATATACCGCTACAAGGCCTAGACAATCATAGTAATTCTAATATTGGTATCTATGAAGCTTTTAACTAGTTTTACATGTATTTCTCTTTCACTATATCAACTTGATTAGTTAGTTTACTTTATCGTTTTAAATAGTTTATTTTATTGTCGTTTTATTTCTATTATTAGATAGTTTATTTTATCGTCTCTTTATTTCCGTACCTAGATAGTTCGCATGATTATTATTATCTCGTTTACTGGTTTAGTTAGTTAGACTTTTAATATTGTCAATTAAATATCGTCTTAGATAGAATTTAGTTGTTAATATCCAGATCAGAGGATTTCCCCGATCGGGTACGTGACAACCCGATCGGGTATGTCTTCTGTTTTGGGTTTTTTTACTTTGCAATTTACATATTTGTTCTTACATATCGTCATTTAAATTCTTGTCATTTTATTTCATGTTAATAGTTCAGACAAATAACTCAAGTGACTCGATTTTAAATGAAAACCAATCCATAACAATTCATAAGTAACACGTACTCCATGAGGATCGACACCCTACTTCCCTAATTACATTCCTTATGTTGTTAGCCTAGTCCGGGTAAATTATTTTTGTTTCGGGACCGCGACAGAACCGATCAGCTACTTTGCAGCCTATAGTAACGTTGTCTACTACAGAAGCTGAGTATATGGCGTTGACATCAGCAGCTAAAGAGGGAATATGGTTGAAAGGGTTGATTAATGATCTGGGTCTACATTAAGATCAAGCTATTGTGTACTGTGACAGTCTCAGTGCAATCTGTCTTGCTAAGGATCAAGTCCATCATGAGAGAACTAAACACATTGATGTCAGGTATCACTTTCTAAGAAATGAGAAGAGAATTAAGGTGAACAAAGTGGGTACTGCTGATAACCAGCTGATATGTTTACCAAGCCAGTTCCGCAGAGCAAGTTCGAACACTGTTTGAACTTGCTAAATATCCGAAGCATCTGATTGCCCTTAGGGGGCAATATCTGAGGGGGAAGGGAGAAGAGTTTATTCTGGTACATCTGGCATCTATGGAGGTGCATCTGGTACATTTGTCTGGTTGAGAGAGAATTCAAGTCAAGGTGGAGATTTGTTGAATAATGCCTTGAATCGGTTTAGTTGCCACTTCGAGTGACAATGCGGGGCCGAAACCTAAACGGTATCCGTTAATCTGTTTGGGCTAGGGTTTCTGTCTTGGGCCTATGGTCTATTTTGGGCCTTTCTAGATTTTCTGTATTAGGTCTTAGAGAGTATTATATAAATTCTCTAAGCCTAACCCTAGCAGTTATGCATATCAAAACAATCTGAACTCTGAATCTGAAAACTTTGTAATACTCCTCAACATTAATAAAACTCTCCTCCCTTCTGCCCTTTGGACGTAGCTAACACACCGTTAGTGAACCACGTAAATCTGTGTGTTATCGTCTTTATTGTTCTTTATTTGTTTTTCTCGTTTCTGTCATAACAACATCATTTCACTTATTGGCACTATTCATCTATGAAGAGAATCTTCAAATTTCTGAGCTATATATAAGAGAAAATATAGTCATGTTATAAGATCTTGTTTGATTCGTCTTTATATGCACAATAAGAAGATCAAAGTTTTATATTTTTTCATAATGTGAAAATCAAGATATTAACGTTACAATTTGTACATTGACAAGCATGTAATAGAGAAATGGTGTGCTTGAGATTGAATGGAGTAAGTATTTTTTTTTTTTATTCCAACTACTACCTTGAAACCTACAACTTTTCCTAAATTGCTACGTATCTAATAGCCGAATTTAGGACTTAATTCACCATTATTGGATATGTCATTGTGTATAACTCTTTTTTTTTTTAATTGAATCCAAAATAATCTACTTTTAATACCTTTACTAATACTAATTCATTTTTAACCATTTCTTATCCACCCACCACGCCATCATCAACAACCACCACCATTAATAGTCACCGCCCTTAACAGTTGCCACCATTAACAGTCACCACTTTTAACGACATTAATCACTCTTTATCTACTCAAGGTCACCACTTTTACACTACAAATCTGAGATCACCCATTCCAAGCCTCCTCTCACTACCTTGCTTCCAAGAATGTTGTCCGCTCGAACCCCTTCACGACTGTACTCTTTAGCTCGTTGTCATACCTATAGGACTCGTACTTCTTGGATCTAGGACTTTTGATTGGTGGGGACTCGAGTACGGTAGTGACGGTGGTGGGATAAAGGTGGGACTTGAGTGGCATTGTGGTGGTGGTGATTGATAATGGTGGTGGCGAAGGTTGATTTTTGCGGTGCTAGAAATGGTGATGAGGAGATTGGTGTTAACTCTTAAGTGTGTGCTTAAAGAGAAAATGTGAGTTTTTGGTCATTTTACCTTAATTAAGATCTAAGGTAGCTAGTTTGGGAAAATTAATAACTTTGTAGGTAGTACTTTAAATAAAAAGGTATAATATATATGTGGTGTTTTGAAAGATCTTTATTATAATAGGTAGTATATTTTACAATTGAGCTTTATTATTAGTATGATGCATGAATTAATGCAAGTAGATGATTAGTTTATATATTAAACATTAATAGTATTTTCAAAATGCTAACACTTAAAAAAAATTAAAAAAAGTAAGTAGATAATAAAAAGGTAGGTGATAAACTCAATGACGTAGCCACTGATGGGCCAACCTGGGCCACGGCGCGGGTAAGGTTTCTTGGCTCAGGTTAAATGTATGAAGTTACAAGTATTTGACAGTAAAGGGAAATTGTCATAGTGGTGTATTAGTATACATAGTCATGTGACCATGATTGCAGGTTGTGTGTTCTATCCCCACTTGGTGCAATTTTACGTGTAATAAAAATATAGGTTTTTGATTTTAATTTGTGTTTGTCATACATCTGTTCAAATATAAGTTTTAAGAGCGACAATTTTGGATAACTAATGCTCTAGAATTCGGCCCGGGGTACTATTTCATCTTCGCTACGTCCCTGGATAAACTGCTATACATACAAGTACATATTAATTAGTATATTTCCTTAAATTGAAGAGCGGCATTTAGTTTAGGAGGTCACCTTTCAATATATAGCAATAGAAGGACTAGATCATGAGCTAAATACAAAATCTTGTCTACATTCCTCCCAAAAGAACCGCACCTAATACTAAATTACTAACCACCTAACTTTAGTAGAGACTAGAGAACGTGAGCTATTAAAACTTGATTTCCAATATACAGGGTACTTCCACAATAATCTCATAAAATTTCATGATACTCTATATAATTAACAACTCATTTTACTGACCACGGACATTATAAATCAGGTTGCTATCTAACCCGAGATTCCTTCAAGGTACGACTTTTGGAAGTAGACTATCTCAACCTCGACAATCCAACATATAATATAATAAAAAAAAACATACGATTGAAATAAAAATGTCTTCAAACAGCATCGAACTAATGTCAAGTCCTAACTCCTAAGTCAACATCACTCATTTCAAAGTGATTGTTTTTCGACTTGCAAATCATCATCAATTCATCATCATTATAATTTGCTCAAATCCACCTCATTGGTTTAATTTATTAAAATATTATATGTATAATATAATAATCCATTAACCCAATAAATTACTAATCACGAAAAGTAAAAACAGAACTTAATTAATTTCACTACACTTTTTACCAATAAAATTACATCACCAATTACTAATCACTATAATAAAAAAAAAAAAAAATTGACAACATTTGTACAGTCCTTTTCCTACATACAGTTCCACAAAAGAAACAAAATTGGACATTTAAATTTCCAACAACAAAATCGAAGTTTAAAACATTTGGGCTCTGCTGACATGAATCATCTGTTTAAAGTCAAACCCGCTAATTAAAACTAGTAATTTCTGCGGGCTAGAGGTTATCTGGGAAAACTTTCTTCTGGGTAATAAAGCAAGAGGGGAGAGAATTGATTAACTTGTCGAAAATCATACGTTTAACAATCTTCTTTTTAGCTGGAATTACACTTCCCTTTTTTGTTTTGAAGTAAAACGAAGCTTCATTTTCTTCAATTGTTTTATTACTCTTGATGTTCATCTTCGTCATTTGATTCTTGTCAATGTAATTTTTTTTTTTTTGAAGAATTTTTACAAGAAATTGTTTTTGGACAGAGTGGCTCTGTTATTATTATACGAGGTAAATATGTGACTTTGTAAGACCATCTCCAACCATAAATTTTTCTCTTCCTCATCCCACTCTCTCTCATCACTTCTTACTCATCCACCTCATTATTCCTCAACTTTTCAATTAACAACCAAATTACTCATACAACAATGATTTATACTTATTCCTCGTCTCACTCTCTTTCATCATTTTATCTTTCTTACTTTAATATACCCCACACAATTTTTTATATTAAAAACTTAATAAATTAATTTAGTCGGGTTTTCTAGACGGTAATTTTTCGATAATTTTTTTTTTAAGTAAGACGTTATTAAAGTAACTATTGACCGAGACGGAGGGAATATTTTTATTTTTTTTAAAGTAATGCTTAAAAAAATTTTATAACATTATTTTTCAATACTACATCAATACAATAACTCAGAGAACATAAAATGATAAAGAAAATACATTAAATTAAGAGACCGCTTAGAATAAAATAATACAAATTATTTTACAAGATTACATTAATACAATAATTACGAGAACATAAAATAATCAAGGATAACCAGTTTGTATGTGCAATCTATATGTATGCGTTTAATCTTCCGGAGTTGTATGTTATGTTACAGCCCACAGCAGTGTGACCATTTTTATGACGGGCACTTTTCGTTTGTGACCATTTTTATGGGCACTTTTCGTCACAAGCTTGTGACGGAGCAAATGTGACCATTTTTATGGGAAATGTAACCAGTATATGACAAGTAACATTTTATGGAGGATTATTTTTTATCATATAATGGTCACATTTAGTCCGTCACAAGCTTGTGACCGTCACAAGAGAGACCAACTGGTATTTTATATATATGAAATGAAATGTACTATGCGTATGAAAAGCAAAAAATTGAGAAAGAGTGTCATTCTACACAATTAATTCATTCTGTACACTCTTTTCTTTCTTTTCTTCTTTCTGGCCCACTTCTTCCTCCGCTTTTTCTTCTTTCCTTTCTCGCTCAATTCCTTCTTCCTTCATTTTCTGAGGCACTATCCTCATTGTTGTACACACATTTGCACAATTTTTTTTACATCCTCATTCTTTCACTTAGACTCTTCCTCAAGGTTGGAGATGGTCTAAGACAGAAAGAAAAGAAGAAAGAAGTTTAGAGTGCCGAAAGTGTGAGAAAAAATGATTGAGGTGTCAGATATATATAGGGTCAGACTTAAGGGTTGGATTGGAAATGTGTAGGTGAATAGTGAATACTTGGTAAACCTTGGACGCCAAGAAATTAAATGGTGAATGGACGATGGTAGGTCCTAAATATGTTCCACAAATTCTTAAATTCTTATCAAAGACGAAAACTATTCGTTATAAGACCATCTCCAACCATAAATTTTTCTCTTCCTCATCCCACTCTCTCTCATCACTTCTTACTCATCCACCTCATTATTCCTCAACTTTTCAATTAACAACCAAATTACTCATACAACAATGATTTATACTTATTCCTCATCTCACTCTCTTTCATCATTTTATCTTTCTTACTTTAATATACCCCGCACAATTTTTTATATTAAAAACTTATTAAAGTAATTTACTCGGGTTTTCTAGACGGTAATTTTTCGATAAATTTTTTTTTAAGTAAGACGTTATTAAAGTAACTATTGACCGAGACGGAGGGAATATTTTTTTTTTTTTAAAGTAATGCTTAAAAAAAATTTATAACATTATTTTTCAATACTACATCAATACAATAACTCAGAGAACATAAAATGATAAAGAAAATACATTAAATTAAGAGACCGCTTAGAATAAAATAATACAAATTATTTTACAAGATTACATTAATGCAATAATTACGAGAACATAAAATAATCAAGGATAACCAGTTTGTATGTGCAATCTATATGTATGCGTTTAATCTTTCGGAGTTGTATGTTATGTTACAGCCCACAGCAGTGTCGGGAACCACCAAACCGGTGGGATTAGACCCCACAAGATAACCATCGACCCTAAGACCAAGGAGGACCTCAACATCCTCCAGAGAAATCATCGCCTTTTTCCCTAATCAGGATTTCATTTATCCAATCAGTATTATTCAATGTTATCCGTAATCAGGATAGAACCAACCATGATCAAACAACTGGCATATCACTCCCTCCCTTTTTCCCTATAAATAACGTCTTCCTAAAACTTATTTTCACACAACTCCTCC
>JAIUZE010045464.1:0-174652 GCA_022085475.1 Heliosperma pusillum | reverse complement strand
AAACATCGACGACGTTTTAAGAAACATCGACGACGTTTTTCATAAAAAAGACGATAATGCCCTTAATGAATTATACTCTCTATCTCTCTTATCTCTCTCTTCTCTAATTCTCTAAAAATCAAAACAACTAAATTCAACTAAAAAAATTAAAATCGTACAAGAACAACAATTTGACTAAATCCAACAACAACAATTTTCCTAAATCGCTTATCATGGGGGACGAACAATCTTCGGTATGTTCACATATTAATCAAATTTTACGTTTGTTAATTTTTTTTTTCCCGGAATCCGTTAATTGTTTGTTTATACTTATCTAACTTAATTGATTTACGTAACGTCTTAGTTAGTTAAAATTCAATTGCGGTTTTTAAAAAATAATTAGGAAAAAATACCATGGTTAGATGAAGAACTGGATGTCATGGACCATGGCCAGACATCCATTTCACACGTCTGACCATGGTGGGACGTGTGAAATGGAGGTCTGACCATGGTTTATGACATCCAGTTCTTCATCTGACCATGGTGAGATGATATCGTTTTTTTATAGTCATGATTAATAACATTTTACGTATGTAGATCATGTTTTACTAATATATATTAATTATTTAATGCCTAATTAGCGACGTATTTGCATTGAATAGGACTCGTTTGAGGAATTTGGGAATAATAACACCGATTACAATCCGTTTTTTGAAACGACGTTAGGTTTTGTTACCCGCGATGATGCCTTTAATTGGGCGAGTAGGATTGCAATGGATCATGGTTTTGCTTTGGTTAAAGCAAATAATGGGGCAAAAAACAGAAGAAAAGACGGGTTGTTGGCATCTTACTTGCGATGTTCAAGGTATGGTAGACCTCCTCCAATTGATAATCCTGAGAAGCGTCGTGGGTCGAATAAGTGTGGATGCACTTTCCGTATCCGAGCCGTGCAGAACTACCCTCGGCAAGGTGACGATAGCGGTGCAGTTTGGAATATAATCACCGCCGAGGGTAAAGGGTTTCACAATCACGAGGAAGTGGTTTACAAGGATGGTGATCGTCATTTTGCGGATTTGGATGGCGAGGAGAAAGCGTATGTGAGGCAACAGGTTAAGGCCGGTGTGCTTCCAAAAGACATCAAGAACGCTCTTCACCAAAGAACGCCGGGTAAACCTCAACCGTCAAATAATCAAATATATAACGAGACGAAGAAACTGAGGCGGGAATTTAGGGGTGGAAGGAACACGGCTCAACAAATGTTTGCTCTTGCGGTAGAAGCACATTATTTGATGTGGCATTTGAGTGATCCGGAGACACGACAGATCTCTCATATATTCATGGCACATCCCGTAGCCGTGCAGCTTTTCCGAGCCTATCATTATGTTGTGCTCATTGATTCTACTTACAAGACAAACACCTATAAGAATCCACTGGTTGAGATTGTTGGTGTTACCCCGACCGGGAATTTGTTCCTAATTGGTTGTGCACTTGTTTCTACGGAGTCCGAAGATTCCTACACGTGGATTTTGAGGCGGTTGTCGGACATTCTTGCACCTGTCTTTGTTTCCCCTACCGTCTTCGTCACCGACCGGGAGTTGGGTTTGATCGCCGCTCTTAGGGAGGTGTTTCCCGGTTCTAGTCATTTATTGTGTTGGCACGTGAACCGCGCCATCAATGCCAAAACCCTGAACATCTACAAGACCGAGTGGTATAGAGATCTTGTCTACTATAATCCAGAAGCGGGTTGGGTACGGGTTATTGATGCATTAACCGTGGAAGAGTATGAAAAAGCATTGGAGTCTTTTCGTGTAAAGTGGGGTCCCTGAGGGAGATATGTTTTGAGCACTTGGGCGATGCACAAGGAGAAGTTTGTGCGATGTTATACAAACGATGTACTACATTTCGGTAACACGTCTACTTCCCGTGTCGAGTCGGCTCATTCTCTACTTAAGTCATGGTGGAAAAGTGCAAATTTGACACTTGATAGTATGTGGTCGAAGATGAATGACATGCTTGATAGTCAACACTCGGAGATTAGAAAGTCACTTGAGGATTCAAGGAGTCGGCCTCGTATAACTAGTCGTTTGTTCTCATTGTTGGTAGGGGTCGTGTCGACGAAGGCAATAGGAATAATGGAGGAGGAGCTTCAGAGAGGGCTTGGTCTTGGTGTTGGGTTAGAGGAGGGATGTGGACATGTGCTTGAGACAACGCATGGCCTACCTTGTGCATGCAAATTGGTTTATTTGAGTAGGAGAGGTAGGAGGGTCCATGTTGATGATGTTCATGTTTTTTGGAAGACCTTGGTATTTGATAGTGTTGATCAAATGCCGAGAACCGATGATGATGCGTTTGATGGGTTAGTAGTGGAAGCTAGAAACAGTGACCCGGTTCGTCGTAGGTTGGTAGCCGAGAAGATGCGTGACGCCCTACATCCGGAGGACGAGGACGTTTTGCCACCTCCTATTAACGAGACCCCGAAAGGCCGTCCAAAAAAATCCACGACTAGGAACAAGTCGTCTTTCGAGCATAGTCAAAGGAACTATGGGACACCTAGCACCGATGGATCTACTGCTCGTACTCACTTATTTGGGGACTTTCCTCCAGGACCACCAAACGCTCCGTTAGAAAGAAACTACACCGTTGGCCTTTTGTCAACTTGGTCTAAACGATACGGGGTACCGGAGGTGCTTTGGGGCCAGTTCGATGGTTGGGTAGATGTCGGTGACGATGGTCACTGTGGTTACCGGGTTATATCACATGCCCAACGGGGGCAAGAGGGCGACTACCTTCAGATGAGAATGTGGTGTGCCCGAGAGATTAGGAGCGACGACGTCTATAAGAACCAATAAAAACAATAATATAAATAAAAATAAATAAATCAACAAACCAATAAAAACAAATAACTAATTAAATAAAAGATAAGTCAATACTACATAAAAACCGAAGAAAACAAATACAATGCATAAATATCCGGTATTAGTTACCCTGATCATGGGTATCGTAGTACATGCTCATCTGACTAAACAAAATATCCAACTGCTGCTGCTGCATCTCCGGAGTAGGTAAACGATAGACTTCTGAGAACTGCCTACTAAGTGCAACGGCTACCTCTGGCTCAGCGTGGAAAGGTGGACGCATAAAATGAAGACGATCCGATGGTGGAAAATAGAATCGGTGAGAAATATCATCGTACCATCTCTCATAGTCTCGAGATACCTCGAAAGGCATCGTAGCTCGTCGAGACCGACTCTTGAAGTTCACCAAGGAAGTCTCGTGGCCCCACATCGTATCGGGCTCCCGACCAAACTCCACATTATAACCGTTCTTTGCTGGACGGTACTCGGTACATGGGATAGGCATAGGCATCGGGATAGTCTGAATGTACCCAAACTGGCGCATACAACGATCAGGCTGGTACGGCTCAACAATGGACTGATATCGAATATAGCCGGAATAGCGAGAATATCTCGCAGAACTCGGCATACGCGTCCAATAAGGCGTCCATCTAACCTGCTCCCTGGTAAACCCGTCCAACCTAACACGCCACATCTGAAAATGGTCAATGTCGCCCTTAAACCGAGGAACGTGCCTCCAAGCATCCACCCGTGGCCTGCCCTCCAAATAATCTCCCCCGTGTGGCCGACACTGGGGGAAGTACTCGTAAATCCATGCCTGCAATAAGGGCAGACACCCACTAACACCGCGAGCCTCCCGTCGCGATGCCATGCCTAGCTGCCGGTACAGATATGCCAAACAAGCGGCACCCCAAGCATACTCTCCAACCTGCTCCAGATCATCAAGTAAGGGTAACAACTGAGCTGACACCCTATCACCAGACTTGTCCACAAACAAAGTCTGTCCCAACAACAATATCAAATAAGCACGTAGGGAGTCCTGCTCAGTCCCTTCCTTGATATGAGCCCTCAAAGCTGACACCAACAAGCCACCACCCTTATATAACGGTGGTGCCACCTCTCCGGGAGGTTTGCCAAAAAAACCTGCCACGGCCCTCTTCAACCCCGCCTCCTCCCTCGAAGAACCGGCAACGGAGGTACCTCGAACAAACACCCTCGTACCAGTAGGCCGGATCCCAAGAATCTCCTCCACATCGTGAAGCGTAATAGTGATCTCCCCGAAAGGCATATGAAAAGTGTTGGTATCCGGCTGCCACCTCTCTATGAAAGCGCTAAGAAGGTTCTCATCCAAAGCTGTCGTGCAGCACATCGTCAACCCAGTCAACCCAGTCAGCTGAAACCTCCTAACAACATCAACCGGCACCTCCATGCTCCCTAACCCATCCACATAACTCAGCCTCTCGTAACACTTAATAAAGGACCTAGCCTCCTCGGTCTCAATCCAACTACTATATGCCACATGCCCCCCAAAACTGCGTAACACCGATATGTTACGGGGCCCACCAGAAACTGGGTCTCTAAGGAGCCAATCACTATCGCTGCGCGGCTTCTTCCGCGGCTCCCTCTGCGAACCATCATCCAACCTAGAATAGCGACCAAAGGAGTCCCGAGCTAACCTCTGAGACAACGGTACCTCCAATCTCGATAAAGGTACGGACCGCTGAACAATATCCTCCTCGCCCTCAGACTCGGTGTCCACCAAACCCTCGTCAACAATATCATCTTCCGCTTCCTCGTGACCATGAACAATCTGAGGAACACTACCTCCTACCTCCTCCGACCTCTCCATGTCAGAAATACCGCTACTAACGGGATTAGCTCTACTACACCGAAAAACAATACGACGCTTTGAAGCCGTGACTCTACGGTTCACCGTACGATCTTCGGGAACCATAACGCTCTTTCCTCGATCACCCATCTGCATTACACAATTAAAACATTCAAATACGCGTTAATAATATTCCAAAAACATATTAGCATCGAAAAAATTAAATTAATCAACTTAATTAACAAATTAAAAAATTTTTTTGGGGTAAACCATGGACGGACTTTTAATCAAAAAATTCAAACCATGGTAGGATTTAAATTCTGGAAATCCCACCATGGCTAGACAACTAGATCACACGTCCCACCATGGTGGGATGAAAATTCTGGAATTTCCACCATGGTGGGACGTGTGATCTGGTTGTCCAGCCATGGTGGATTTCCAGAAATTTAATCCCACCATGGTAGGACAACCAAACCACACGTCCCACCATGGTGGAGCATGGGGGAAAAATTTTTTCCCCCATGGTTGGACGTGTGATTTGGTTGTCCAACCATGGGGGAAAATTTTTTTTCCTCCAAATTTCATCATATCGGGATGAAAAACTCGAAAATAAAACCGATTAATTCTATCTTTATACATATTTCTCATACAAATTACTAACAACAACTTACAAACAACAAATTACTAACAACAAATTACTAACAACAAATTACTAACAAATTGATTTTACAACAAATCTAACAAGAACAAAAACAAACATATTATGAAATAATTAAAAACTAAGACAAAACAAATTACAACAACTAATTACAACAACAACCAAATAACTACAAGTTTAATTAATACAAAAACTAACAACAAACAAATTTAAACATAGTAAACACAAATACAAGAACAATATAAGTAGATCTACAAAAAAAAAAAAAAAAGAGAAGAAATACATACCGGTGGACGGCGGTCGTGCGGCGGGAAGACGGCAAGGGGGGACGGCAGGGGGCGGGACGGCGGCAGTGGTGGCAGTGGTGGCAGTGGTGGCGGTGGCGGTGGGCTTGGTGGGAGAGGATGAGTGTTTTAATTTAGTGGGTTTTGATGAATTTGGGAGAGAATGTGTTTAGAGAGATAAAGGAAAAGGGCAAGTATCGTCTTTTTTATGAAAAACGTCGTCGATGTTTACTAAAACGTCGTCGATGTTTTACAATCCGGTTCATTTACCATCCACTTGTCCTCTCACGTGCATATTGTGAGAGGGGCATTATCCGTCCTCAACTTGTGACGGATAATGCCCGTCTTCAATGAATTTTGTGGAAAAAAAATGGAGAAGTGATTTTCTTTTAACGATTCAGATTATATTTGTCTGTATCAAACGGTTGAAGATTTTAGAAATAAAGGTTAATAGAATGAAAAAGCAAATATATTATTAAGACTTTATTTGGCAAGTTATTCAGGTAATTATTTGACCAAAATTTCAGATAACTTATTTTTCTGAAGGTGTTTGTCAAATAGCTTGTTTAAACAAATAATCTACCTAAAATGAAATGATATACTCCGTATATGCTTTGTTTGCTAAAATCTGAAAAGGCACCTTAAACCTGAAATCTGAAAAGGCACCTTAAATCTGAAAAAGTACCTGAAACTTGAAAAGGTAGTTGTAAATTATGACCTGAAAAACTACCTGTTTTTTTCTAGAACGGTTTGGAAACTAACTGAAAAGGTAGCTGATATTTGGTCAAATGACGTAAAAGGACATGGTTAATTATTGTTATCGTTTATTATGTTTTTAGTATTGTTATTTCTGTGTTATTATTGTTGTCGTTGGTATTGGTAGATATTATAATGTAATTTTTGTTCAAGTATATTTGCATGCAATATGTTTCAAAACAAATAGAAATAATAATCAATATAACACGATTACGTGTGTGTTTGCCCTAACTTTT
Source organism: Heliosperma pusillum (assembly GCA_022085475.1). NCBI lineage: Eukaryota > Viridiplantae > Streptophyta > Magnoliopsida > Caryophyllales > Caryophyllaceae > Heliosperma > Heliosperma pusillum. Next base: position 168,056 of record JAIUZE010045464.1, on the reverse strand, counting down.
CAAAGTGTTTTTGGACTCAAAAGCATTTTTTGGCAAACACCTTCAGAAAAATAAGCACGTTAATAGAAAGTTTTGCAAAAGTTAAAAAGTCTCTTTTTGCCCAGAAAAATAGAAGCACTAATTTGATGCTTCTAGTTTTTAAAAACTTCTTTTATAAACTTAAGCTCAATAAATAGAAACTCATTTTTAAGAATTTAGGTCAAACATGTTCTACGTTAAAAAAAAAACTCAAATTATCTTTTAAAAATGTACATTATTGATACGTAAGTAGTTTAATAGTTTTCTATTAAACCATACATGAAAAAAAAAAATTAACTAAGTTGGGTTTATTTAAGATCATAAATAAATAAATAAAATAGTAATATTTTAATATAAAAAGTAGAGGGTAAAAAAAGGTAAGTTCAACATAATCAGGTACTTGAAATCTCAAATGCTACCCCGAGTAGCATTTCATTTCAGGTACCTTATCTAGGTAGAAATGCTATTTGCCAAACGCGTCTAAAAAAACAAGGTAGCTGAAACTTTTGACAAAAAAACTACTTTGGTGAAAACAGGTACCTGAAATGCGCATCCAAACAGAGCCATATAGTAGCATTTGGGATCCAGGTACTTGAAATGGTTTTATATTCCTATTTTAATTTACCCATTCCAGGTACCTGAAATGGTTTTATAATTATTATCATACTCGTTTATGTCATTTCACCATAAATTAGCTGCCTTTGCAAATAGTTTACCAAACTATTTTTCATATAATTAGTTATCTTATCGGCTCCTAATTTTCAACTATCTTATCAGTTACTTTTTCTAGAATAGGACCAAAGACCGTAATATCATTAATTGTTAATATGATTCAAACGGACGATATTATGGCCTTGATTGGACCAAATTATGCGATTTATTCTAGATTTCAATATGGACCATCGACTAAAGAACCCTATGTTCCCATGGGCTATGTTTAAGTGCTAGACGTGGCAATCAGGTTAGCCGGGTCAGGTTTGGGTCAGGTCTGATATGGTCGGGTCTGATCGGGTCGTGACTACATTCGAGTTAGTCGAGTCATTCATAGTTTGGGTTCGGGTCGGGTCGGGTCGAGTTGGGTCAGTATATGAATCGGGTTGACTTGGGTCACGGGTCATCTTGATTTCGGGTCAACCTTAATCGGGTTACAGGTCATCGTCGGATTGGATCGATTTCGGGTCGTAAAACTTTCGGATCCTATTAGATCGGGTTTGCTTAGGTTCAGGGTCGCGTCACTTAGATCGGGTCATATTTGCAGCTCTATGTTTAACAGCATAGCTGCCTAGTGCATAGTATATTTATTAGTATCCCGGTTTAAGCCATTGGACTAGTGGACGGTAAAGAATGCCAGGAATATAGATAGCGGTGAGAGGGTCTATTAAGATAGCACTCGTGATTATAATTTCAAGCATACTAATGATTACCCAAATTACTACAATCTCATGCAACTATATATGCAAGCATTAAAAACCATTCGTCATTTGTGATGACTTTTCCTCGAGACTATTTAGCTGGAAGACATATCCGTACAAATTTCATATATATAATGGGCCCTAGATTATGTATTATTAAAGGGATATGACAAGATATAGAGAGGGGTTTCGCAATCTGCAGCATGTTACCAAATTGCTCAGTGTAGGACTGTAGGGTATATAACACAAATTCACGTTTGTGACGGATTGACCCGTTGCAAGCTTGCGACGAGTCAAATTCTACTCACATACAAAGAGCAAGTGGGGGGTAACTGGTAAGTGGGAGGCAAATAGAGCCCCTCACCTGCCTTATCACTTGCTCTTTGTGAGCAGGATTTAACACGTCGCAAGCTTACGACGGAGCGCCCCGTCACAAGCAGGACTTATTGAGTATATACATATGCACATCTTTCACATCTTTGTCAATTCAATTACCATAACGATACACTGTGTAGTTTCGCATTAGTTGTTTGGCTTTTCCTGAACAAACAATTTAGGGATATTAATCTAATCTAATCAAATAATAATAATAATAATAATAATATATTAGTATAGATTTCGTGTAATACAGTACATGATATTTATAAATTTTAGGACATTTACTTCCATTGAAGTGAATAATGTAGCTTATGTACTTACAAAATTACCGACTAGTGTCCAATGCAAAATTATTACGGAGTATAAAATACCATACGGTGAAATTCAATCTACTTGTCAAATTTTTGGAGTCTTCTAAGAATTGAAATTAGAACCTCAAAATTTATCCATAATAACAACAAAAACGGGGTATATATTTAAGGCGACGATTGGCACTCAATTAACGCTTCTATAACATACGAAGTAGATCGAGTTTATCCAAATTATTAAAAGTTGAATAACCTGAATTCTCATCCTTCACCAAATAAACCTTGAACAAATTCACATGGTTAAGAGACTAATGAAATTTAGTGATCGTATTGTAGGGCTTTAACTTGTTACGAGCCTATATCAGAGAAGTGTCCCAAGAGATGGACCATAGGCTACTACATGCACATAGCCACATACATGCTTTTTGTTGTTTTCTTCGTAGTTGAGTCCTCCTCATATAAAGAATATAATCTTAGTGCCCAAATGTTTCTGCTTGGATAATCACAGAGTGTAAGAAACCAAAACAAATTGTCATTGAAATATCAATGTTACTTTTACGTAGTTTTGTTGGATTTAGGCTCAAACTAGAACTGAATTGTACTAATTGAAATGAATAAAGCTCAACAGTTAATAATAATAATAATAATAATAATAATAATAATAATAATAATAATAATAATATAATTATTATTACTCGTATTATTTAACAATGTTAATAATATTAAAAAATTTAATTATAATATTCTTAATAATAATAATAATAAATAATACAATAATAATAATAATAGAAATATTAATAGTAATATTATTAATTTAATTAATAATATTCATAATAGTATTAATTGTTATATTATTATTATTAAGATAATTAATTAACTAATACGGAGTATTGTTAATAAGAGTTATAAATTTTGAGATGAGTAGAGTTGAAATAAGCTGACTTTAATAAAGTTAAACTTAACTAACATGACCTAGGCTTATTATACCTGTCAAATAAGTCAATTGGGTCGGGGTCGGGGACGGGTCAAGACAGTGCAGGTCGGGTTATATCGCGTTTACAAGACTTGGGTCTAGTAGACTCAAGTCGGATAATTTATATATTATAACATTGTTATTCATTGTACTCATCCCTTCGTTCCATAACATATATACATATATCATTTAAGAAAAAAAACAAAATTGTCATTATTACATGTACGTTGTTTTCATTTCTCAAAGCACTCATTTTTTAAAAAAAAAATAGTTAATTTAAGCATATTATTATTGAAAAAATATTCAATTAAATGAAATAATGCTCTAAGAGATATAAATGTCGTATGGTTGTACACAAATTATTGTTTTAGACGGCCACTTTTCCTCTGAAATTTCAGACAGGCATATGTGACCATTTCATGATAAAGTGTAATCACAATGTTACATGCAATGTTATAGTTTAGGGACAGGGACAATGATACGGCGACACCCGTCGGTGTCGTCGAATATCGGCGACTCCCTCTTGGCCTCTCACATATTCTTTGTATGTCCATCATTTTAGTGGTCTCTTAAATACAGGTCAACCGTTTTTAGAGGTCCCCTATATATAGAGGGTAACGCCGAATATCGACAACGCCGAATATCGCTATCTTATTTTCCTATAGTTTATGGTAACTTATTTTTTAATAGTTGATATATAAAGTGGTTATAAACTCTGATCTTATTAATTACTTAAGATCAAAATTAATTCTCATCTCAATCAAGACCAATCTATCTATATATAATATAAAAAGGCTAGACTAAGCATAACCTTTCACCATTCATCTTTTTTATATGCTTAGAGCATGCCACATCATCATCATTATTTTTAAAAAAATAAAGTTTAAAAATTTGTAGCATTAAACACATATTAAAGGAAACAACCATTGAAATTTTGCTTTTTATTTGTTAAGAAAAAGTAAAACTACAATTAAACTTAAAATTAAATACTAAATTTTAAATTTTAAGGTTTTATTGAAAGAAAATTATTTTAAAAAACAAAAAATTGGAAAATTTATATTATATAAAATATAAAAAGGCTAGACTAAGCTACCTTTCACGATTCACCTTTTCTATATTTTTAGTGTATGTCACGTCATCATTATTTAAAAAATAAAATTTAAAAATTGTAGCTTTATACAAAAATTAAAGCACAATAATTTAAATGTTCATCTAATATACTAATAAAGCTGTAAATTTTCATCTCCCAAAACATTACTCCATTTCATAATTGCAAATTCACCCTCTATAAATCATTTATAAAAAAAAAGAATTTAAAATAGTATACAAAAAGGCAAAGTATTAATCAATATAATAGTTAAGTTTTAAATCATCATCTCCCAAACATTACTCCATTTAATAATCATAATTTCTCCCTCTTTAATAATAAACTTTTCATATCCTACTGATATAAAACCAATTCAACAAATGTGACCTATAAATAAGATCAATTGATAAGACATCTATCACATTCCTACAAAAATCACGGAAAATTTGTTTCTTTACCTATATATAGTCATTTGATTGATTTTGAAATTTTTTTCCTATCTTTCATTTATAATGGGGGTTATAATCAAATGAGCGAAGGAAATTGAAGAGATAAGAGAGGAAGTAGAAGAATAGAGAAGAATCTAACAAACATTTGTATCATATTCTTACTTCTTGGCATAATTTAATGTTGAAGTATATAACTATGGTTAATAGTACTTAATATTTTTATAATATAATCATTTAAAGTTGTAAACTAAGAAAAATATCATTTAGACGGACAAAAACTGTATTATTCGGCTACAAAATCAAAGTTAAATGAAAATAACAGAAAGAGGATGCAATAGTAAAAAAAACCACTAAAGAAAATTGTGAATATCAAGCCACTACAAAAAGTAGTAAATTTCCTTTTAACATCTATTAATAAAGAACTAGAAAAGTCCCGTGATGTTTCACGGGAAATTAAACTAGTTGATGGTTATAAGGGGAAACTAACAGTCGCCATGCAAGTTGGGAGACAAGAATTACATATTCAATGGAAGAGACAAAGTTACTGCTGAAGCATTATCCTGAATTCCTGATGAATTTGGCCAAGAGATACATTGATATGATTCAGGCCAAACATGGGTAGATTTATCATTTATCACAAAACCATTATCAACTTCATTACTGTTTCTTTCTAAGTTTCTATTTATAATCATGTTGTAACGTAGACTAAGGCGAAGATGAATCTCTCCACTTTTTAAGTCCATCAAAGTTGACATTCATACGACACTCTAAAATACGTGTTGGATACTTAATAAATTGTATCTAAATTTTTATTAATATTTTTAAAGTTTAGGCGTTTCTTAAATATTCGAGGACACTTAAATTCAACGTAATATAAATACCAGATGATGTAGTATAAATATCTTTCATGATAAAACAATGCTTATCTTTTACTTACATGACTTATTTTTTGTACATGTTGGATATGCGTTATTATTAATCTAACCGTGATGTTTTAATTAATTACTCTGTACATATACATAATTTACATTTTTATTTGACATTTAATGTAAAATACTTTTATAAGAATGATGTACTTTTATCACCGTAAATTACACTCCCCAAGTTCAATCCAATTCAAAGGTAACTTCTACTTTCTAGAGGTAAATTTTTTAAAATTTTGACTGTAAATATAGTAAAAATTACTAAACTTTGAGTATTAAAACTAACATATTTAGATTTATTATAAAATAAATATTTTTTAAAATATTTTAACAAAATATATTCAAATCAAATTCCTAGAAAAAATCGACACTTAAATAAAGGGATAGTAGGAACTAGGAAATCAGTTGGTCTTGCTTCAGACGAACCATTTTGGTCTGAAGCAATAAGACGGGATTTTGTAACCACTTTACAGTTAGATTGTAACCACTATTAAAAACAAGTTGATATAAGCTGTGTTTATATTTTATCAAAAAGTGGCAACATAATCCCGTCTTATTTTTCAGACGGAAATAGTTCGTTTGAAATAAGAATTTGCGCTAGGAAATACTTGCAACTTGCAAGTCATTAAAAAACCGTGACTAATTGTTCAATATCAAAATATAATAACTAGGAGTATTTGACAAGACATTCCTCAAGAGACAAATTTGCACATAAGTTTTGCGTTGTCCTAGTCAAATAATTCACCGACCTAGTCATTTAAGTTTAGGCGTCACCAATACTTTGTTGAGTAATCACTTATCACTCCGTATTAGTTATTACTCTCCCCAATTCAAGTTATCCTTTCCTATTTCTATTTTGGATATTTAAGCTTTCTTCCTATTTTTTTTGGATGTGGTCAACTGGTCATGTATTTTATGTGGTCCATATTTGATTATATGTAGAGTTGCGTGTTTTGTATTCTTCCAATTTATTTTCTTAATTCAAAAGTATATATAAAAGGGAAGATTACATTGAATATATATGAGGGAGTATTTCTTTTAATGGAGAGCATTTAATTAAAGTTAGATAGATGTAGTTGTTCTCTATCTATAGTTTTTTTTAATCATAAATAGGGCTCAAAATCAAAGTATTTACAACACTAGGGTCCCTTTCAAACTAATTACAAAAAATGGGTTCACGTCATCATTTTAATTTTTTTAAATAAAACTCAAGCTTCTCGCGGTCTGACCTGTCCCACACAGCGACTACCAATGCAAGCTATTTTGCCATATTGCAAAGCGCCTTGACACACTACCTTCATCATCTCTATTCTCCTTACCCCGATCGACCACTAAACAACGAACAACCACCACCATTCTCTTCCTCTTAATTACTTCCCTTAACAAATACACGTCCTTTTCTAAGTGGGTAGCCTCGTAGCTTGTGCATGAAACAGCCCGCAATATCGCCGTCACAAAACGACATCCGCGATTTCGATTTCGCGGCAACCTATTCATCAGCTTAACTTTCTTTACTTCGGCAACCTGTTCATCAACTTAATTCTTGTGCACAAAAGAATTACTTCCTCCAAGTTACTGTTTTGTTTCCTTTTCTTTTGTGCACAAGAATTAAAGAAATGAATTTGGATTACACAAAACACGCTACCCCACATACAATTAATTTTAAACCATACAACACTTGCCAAATAAGGAAAGAGGTAACAAAATATAACTTTAATATAAAAAAAACGAAAAATTCACACGGTACCCCCGAGGTTTGACATTTTACCCGAAATACCCCAAAAAAAATCTATTTTGGTTATGTGCTCAATGAATTTTTTTTCTAATCATAGCTCTCGAAAAGATGAACGATCTGAAAAAAAAAAAATCTTCATTTTCCGAATTTGTAAACACGAGTTATAGTCACTTCAACTTTTTCGGCTAAAATTTTTGGACATTTCAGGCAAAATTTCAAACCTCAAGGATATCTTGAAAATTTTCCGAAAAAGAAAATCGAGAACAATACACCGATTTGGAGTGACTACATATACTCGAATTAGTAGGCACACTTAGACCTGTACTTCGGGCCGGGCTGCGTCGGGCCGAGCCGGGCTGTGGGAGGGGGGACCCGAGCCCACAATCCGGGTTGTGACCAGGCTGTGCTACCCGGGCCGGGCTGGTCAGATTGAGGCCCTGAACCGGCCCGGTCATGAGGGGTGGAAGGCGGGCCGGGCGGGCTGGACGGGTTATATAATATTTTTTTTTTAAATATATAAATTAAGTGATTGTAATTTGTAATATAAGTTAAATGATTGTAATATTTAAAGACGTATTCGGTTTAGCCGTTAAATAGTTATTTTTCCTAAATATTTATTTAGTGATTAATAAAGGGGAAAAAAAGAAAAAATAAAAGAAGGGCTTAATCGAAATTAATGTAACTCTTTTAAAACGATATCAAATATTTTGTTTAATTGATATCGTTTTTCAAATTACGTTAATTAGGATGCCTACGTATCTCGAAAGAATCAAAGCACACGTAGTTCTCCACTTACCTTACTTACCTTACTTACCTTTACGATGTCGGTTGGATGGGTGGTGAATGGTGATCAATCTTCATTATCGTCTTCTTCGGCCGTTTCGGCAATTGATGAACCACCGGTTGGTGATAATAAATCATCCGTTGTACTATCTTCTTCTTCGTCTTTAATGACTTGCATTCTTCTTTGTGCTTGATCCCAATCTTTTTTGCACACACACATTTTGACGGTTCTTGAATCCAAACTTGATCTTTTCTCATCAAGAACTCTTCTACCTGCACTAAAAGCCGACTCGGACGCAACGGTGGAAGCGGGTACAACTAGTACATCTCTAGCAACTTTGGATAATATGGGAAATTGTGCGGAGTGATTTCTCCACCATGTTAGAATATCGGGTTGTTGCCCAACAACATTACTATGATCAAAGTTTAAATACTCGGTAATAGTATGAGCGGTAGAGGATGATGTAGAACTAGAAGAAGAAGAGATCGATTTTCTAAAGATTTTGTTAGCTAAACGGTGATCCAATACGGTGTTGGTTGGCATTTTAGACTTCTTATAAGTAGGTTCACATTGACCACCAAGTTCATTTTCATATAATGCATATAATTGATGAACAATACCAATAGCATAATCAACATCAAGTTGGGTATTATATTCATAACCTAAAGCACCATAATAAAAATCTAAAACATCTTTTAAACCTTTTGCTTTAACACATGGATCAAATAGCAAACCAACCCAATAAATAGTGGGAAATTTGGTAAAATAATCTAGCCATTTTGACTTCATTTTAGCAACAACCGGTTGCAAGCAAATAATGTTATTACAATTATTCAATTCATCAACAATAGAACAACATGACAAAATAACACAATGAACATTAGGATCATAAACTTGTGAAAAAACATTTGTTGCATCTTTATAAGCTCTTAGCAAATCACACACATGTTTGGCAAGTGTCCACATAGATTCATCAATTAAGACTTCATCATCTTTAGAACCCTCATGTTCATTATACAAAATAGTGATAACATTTTTATAAGCAATAGCATCTTTTAGCATTTTATAAGTCGAATTCCATCTTGTAGGTGTATCTAATGACCATTTCTTAGGCCTTAACTCCAACTTAGCACACAAATTAGTATATTCACGTCTAAAATTCATTCCATTTCTAATCCATTTAATTACTTGTCTAATTGGGTTTAATAAGGGATATAACATAGAAATACCTTCTTGGGCGGACAAGTTAACAATGTGAGCACAACATATCTAATATGGATTAGTTCTCCATTTAATATCAAGTTCATATTTAGTTTAACATATTCAATGCATTTTGTGTTGGCGGAAGCATTATCAAAAGAAATAGACATGATTTTGTTGTTTAAATTAAACTCATTAATTGTGTTGTTAATACGAGAGTAAATATTGTAACCGGTGTGACGTTCTTCCATTAAATCAAAAGCAATAATACGTTTCTCTAATCTAAAATCATCACCAATCCAATGTACGGTAATACATAAATAAGGTTCACCTTGTTTAGATGTCCAACAATCACTAGTTAAACAAACACGATTTTTATATGTTGAAAAAAAAGCAATCAATTCATTTCTAGTTTTTTCATATTGTTTTTCAATACGGCGTTTTAATGTTTGTCTCGAAACTTTATAATAAAGTGGGTGTAAAGACAATTTAACAAATTCCTCCAACTCTTCACTATCACCATAAGTGAAAGGTTGCTCGGTCATGCAAACATATTTAGCCATGTTATCAATCATATCTTGTCGGTTATAAAAAAACGGTTTACCTCCACCGGGAGCCGACGTTGCATAGCCACTCATTGTTGGTTGATTTTTCTTTCCTCCACCGGATTTGTAATTTTTAGCATCTAGCCCATGCTTACTTTCCAAGTGGCGGGCCAAAGTTCCCGTTCCCGTTCCCTTCTTCCATTTATAAGGGATGACCGGCTTCCCCTCTTGAACACAAACTTTACAAGTACATAAAAAGTTTTTCGGACATTGGCTTGACTCACCATCTTGAGGTACTTTGTTGTAAAACAACCAAACCCAAGAAATATCGTCTTTCCTACCACCGGTATTTTTGGTAGTCGAACCCGAAGCAACAAAGGTTTGAGATTCTTGGGTATGTGGTACTTGAGTTGGTAAACATAATAAAAAAAAACTAATTAGTAACATACTAACATAATAATAAAAACTAATTAGTAACATAATAATATAAAGTAGTACAAATTAGAATATCAATTAATAAATATTTAGAATTTTAGAATATGTATCAATTAATTTGATTATATTTTTAATTAATAATATAATTAATCAAAGTAATTATAATTTAGTGTATGTAGAAATGAAATTATAAAATTAAAAACATTAAGAAGTAAAAGAATATCAAAGTATTTACCACCAAACATTCTTTCCATTTCCTCTTGATCAATTTCTAGTGGAATATCAATGTTGATATTTTGAGACATTATGAGTTATGATAGAATTAGAGATATTATGAGAAATTAAAGAGAGAATTGAGACTAATTTATAATTTATAACTTGAGTAATTGATGATAATAAATTAATAATTATAACTTGAGTATTTTTGAATAATTATAAGTTATGTATTTTAGAATAATTAGAAGATTAAGAAGATAGATAAGATTGTGTGAGAAATTAGGTTAAATGAAGTGATTATTTATAAAACAAATTGGGGGGGAAAACATTTTTGATTTTTGAATTCAAATGACTAGGAAAAAAAAAAGGGCATTAAAGACCAACGGCCGACCCACATTGAACCGGGCCGGTCCGGGCCATGCGGGCTAAACCGGTTCACGGGCCAGGGGGAGGGCTGGGAATCGGGCTGGGTTCCACCTTCACCAAACCGGGCCCGGCCCAAGTGGAGTAGCGGGTTGGGCGGGTTGGGGACACGGGTTGGCGGTTTTTTTCTTCTTCGAACCGATGAAGCGGGCCGGGCCATACCGGGCCGGGTTAGCCCGCAATGTTGGTCAGCCCTAGGCACACTAAACTTAACGTACGAATACCACTACTAACCTGCATCGCACGTGCTTTCCTATATAAATCCACGTCATTTTGAGGTCGATGATGTTGTTCATGAGTGAGTGGCCGCAAATTTCCTCTACTTTTCACTCACTCTTTACACCTAAACTCTATCAACTTACCATAACATACACATTACTTTAGACACACCAAACTACACCCTTAATTACTTTTTTTTACCTTAAAAAAGAAACCCAAAATGGGTGAGGTAAGTAAATATTTTTTTTTAAAAAATATAATTTTTTTTTTAATTTTGTTGATTTTCATGGTTTTTTGAATGTGTTATGGTAGGAGAAGAAGGCAGAAGGAGAGAACAAAGTAGAGGAGAAAAAACAAGAGGAAGAGAAGAAAGAAAACGAAGACAAGCCAAAAAACGAGGAGAAATCAAATGGAGAAGAGAAGAAAACTGAAGATGGTGATGCAAATAAAGATGACAAAGACTCTAAAGAAGAACAACCACCACCGCCGCCACCAGATATTGTCTTAAGAGTTTTCATGCATTGTGAGGGTTGTGCTCGCAAAGTTAGACGTTGTCTCAAAAGCTTTGATGGTAACTCTTCAACCCTATGTCGCTTCGATTCGTTTTTTTATCACTTGTGCCCTTTTTTTTTAGGTTAATCATGTCTCGTTGAGAAATACATAAAATAGTTTATACACGATTCTGCAATGTTTTATTCTAAAACGGTTTTACCATTCGGTTTGATTCAGTTTATGAACGTTTTTCGACACGATTATGGTTTGATTAGGGGTAGAAGATGTTACAACGGATTGCAAAACACACAAAGTGATAGTAAAAGGAGAGAAAGCAGATCCATTAAAGATATTAGACAGAGTGCAAAAGAAGACTCATCGTCAAGTTGAATTACTATCTCCAATTCCTAAGCCTCTTACAGAAGAAGAAGCTAATAAAAATGACGAAAAAGATCCTCCTAAACCCGAAGAGAAAAAAGAAGAGGTTACTTTCTTACTTTTTTATTACCGTTATTTAATACTAGTAAATTAGAAATGTACCTTTTTATTATATCTTCCCGTTGTATAACGTTCTATTTATTTAATACAACTATTTCAAAATTTGGAGACAATAACAGTTTATTATTTGAGAAGTCTTCATTTATACGAGCTAAGCACAGGCTGACCAGGCCAACTCGGATGAACTTTTTGTAGAAAAAATTCACTAGCTTTTTTTTTTTGGAAAATGATAAATACAACCCTTAGGGCTGTCTTTAAGGAGTTAAAAGAGGAAATATTCACTTAATATTGTCATTAATTGCATAAGTATTTGTGCAATTTTAACATCATTTCCTATATTAATGCCATATATAAAAGTTTTTAACTCCTTAAATACAACCCTAAGGGCTGTATTTAACATTACCGTTTTTTTTTATGAAAAACGTAACTGGTTAAAAATGTACTCCGTATGTTGGATTGATGTTTCAGTTGTAGGTATAATTTGAACCTAGCTTCGTCCCTAATATACTTTAGGTTAGATTGATTTTTCGGTCTTAGGTATAATTTGAACACAACTTTGTCTAATTTTGACGATCTTATTTTATAATTTGTGTTAATTTAACGGGAATTTATTTTGCAAGTTACGCAGCCAAAAGTTGTGACTGTGGTACTCAAAGTTCACATGCATTGCGAGGCTTGTTCCCTAGAGATTAAAAGACGTATTGAGAGAATGAAAGGTAAACGTGTTTTTTTTTTTTCAGTTTTAATTTTCCTAATTCGTGTATAATGTTTTCTGTTATACTGGAGTACTAGTTTTACACCCGTGCAAAATTGCACGGATCATAATAGTCGTTGTTATCCTAAGATACATGTGTATATAAATTGTGTGTCATTAAGTGTTCAATTTCGTGAGTCTGTGACAATATAAATTGGTCAAAATATAGTGAATTGGTCCTCTTATTCAAATGTTAAATCTATACTCTGGTTTATTGCGTTTGTAATAATACAGTATTATAAGACGAAATTTGGGAAAATTTGAATTAATATTTTTCGTTTTTACTTTTGCATTAATATTTTTCGTTTTTTTTTCAAGTAAATACTTCTGCTTTTGTCAGATTTTGTTTAGTTCAAGTAAATACTTCTGCATTAATATTTTTTGTTTTTACTTGTTATCATTTTTTTGGTAGTTTATGTCATTTTTCACTTTTCTATTTATTAGTTTTAAGCCCGTGCAAAATTGCACGAGTATTATTTAAAGATTATGTTATAATGTTTATAGTCTAAGATAACCGTAAGAAAGAATTAAGATTTTACTTAAATCAATATTATAAGTTAAGGGTCAAATTCATAATTAAGTACTTAATAGTTATTTCGTAAAAGTTAAAAAGGACAAACTTATTTCTATAAGTTAATTGTTGTAAAAAAAACTTAAGAAAATGACATTAATGTCGACCCGTGCAATCACACGGGCATTAAATCTAGTTTATGATAAAGATAACTTTCATGTCTTAAATGAACAAACTAATAGAATGTGATATTTTTGTAACGGAATTTTCAATGTACAAATAAAAATCAATGAATTCAAATTTTATTTACTTTAATAAATTATATTAGTGAAAAGTAAAGGTAAATAAATGACTGAGATGGAGGAAGTAAAACTTAGACCGAAAACAAATTTTTTTTATTTTTTATTATTTAACATTTAGTATATGTTTAATAACTTATTAATTTATAACATTGACAAATTTATTTTTGTCATGTCCAAGTAACCAACATTTATCTTACTCACATTAAAAGAAAAATATCTCAATTACATTATGTTTAAAAAGAATTAACCCAAATTTGGAGATAGATTTGGCCTCCAGTAAATATTTGATATTTGATTTTATATTAAAAAAAAAATTAGTATACAACAAAACCCAACCCAAAAGGTCTTATGAATCTCAATTAAAATATCAACCCAAAAATATAAATTTAAGATAAAACCCCTAAAATTTGATCTCCCATCCGCCGACCCCCTCTATCAATTTCTCTTCTTCATTTTTCCCTTCCTAATTTCCTACACAAATTCTTGTTTGTGAAGGGCAGTATCCTCACAAATGACCCATTTAAGGGAAAAGGGGAAGCACATGGGGGGTGCCCCACATGTTCCCTCTACCCATTTTGTTAGAGAAAAAACCCGTCGCAAGGTCCGACCCGTCACAAGGGAGACCTACTCAATTTCCTATACCCTAAACGTCTCACCTCAGTCACATATTTTGCCCCTCTCATCAGTCCTTCTCACCTGACTCCCTCATACTCTATTTACATCCTAAATGCCCAAAATATGTATTGGCCATAATAAAAGAAAAATCTCCCTTTAATTTTCCTCACATCTTCAATTTGCATCAATATATATTCTCTATAAGACCCTCTATATGCGAATTTAATGGATTTCATGTAAGTATTAGAGTGATATAATCTGAAAAAATTTATGCAAGTATAATCCGAAGCTTACATATGGATTTTTTTAATATGAACTTGGATGTATTTCAATTGCATATTTTTTTAATTAAACTTTTTTTATGTAAATATATTTTTCATTATATGATCTATTGTACTACTCCATTTGTTATGTTTTGTTAATAATTATATAATTATTATGGTGCTTTGAAAAAAAATCAATTAAGTTTGAAAAGATTCATCAGTATTTTTTTTTTGGTCGAAATTCCAGCTGTTCAGTTTTTTTTTGTTGAGAAAATCAATTTTTTATGTTCCATTATAATTATTATTGTGAGATTATAGTTAAATTTAGTAGCTAACATATTCCTGAAGAATAAGATAGATTTAATGGTTTGTGTTTCATCGGTAGATTATTAATAAATCAGAAAAACTAATGCAAAGTCGATATTAATAATTAATTCCATTATTTTTTTCATTATTTTTTTTCAGAAAAATTAATGCAAAGTCATTATTTTTTTCAGAAAAACTAATGCAAAGTCGATAATTAATAAACTAATGCAAAGTCCAAAAACATTCGAAGAACATAGTCTAAATAAATCAGAAAAAAAAAAGAGGAGAGAGGGTAATTAAAGTTTTTGTTTGGCTGTGGGGCCCACTAATCCTGAAATACAGCAGCCAATAAGAAGGCTCTAAATGTTTCAGGATTAGTATATAGTAGATTTCTTAGACTAAAACTTTGCCAAATTAAGTAACTTAAATGAATGTTTTTTTGAAGTGCTCAATAATAAGTTAGTGATTTGATTTTTCGTTGTACCACAAATATCGTGTCATGAATTTGTACTCAATTATTTGGTGTACGTCCAATGTAATAAATGTTGGAACTTTTAACTAATTAGTAGGGTTAAAACTTAAAAGTGTTCAGTAGGTCTTGCTTGCAACGGATCGGATCTTACGACGGGTATTATGTGAGAGAAAATGGGTAGAGGGGACAAGGTGGGCACCCCCCATGTGCTTCTCCACTCACCCTTGATGGATATTTTGTGAGAGAATATGGTATCCGTCTTAAACTTGCGACGGATAGTGTTCGTCACAAATGAGAATTTGTGAAAAGTGTTTATACCAAAAAAAAAAAAAAAGACTTAAGAGGGTAACTTGTAATTGTACTACTACAATTATTATATTTCTCCCTTATTCAAATGAATTTCATATATGTGATTAAAATATAATTCAATAAAATTCACATATATATTAAATAAAAGTCTGAATTTAGTCCGCATTGAGAGAGAATGTTCTTAAGGATTTTACTCACTCCGTTCGACCTATTCATTTGTTTACTTTTTTATTAGACAACCATTGATTTGAACGGAGCGACTAATAAATATCATAAAACTTGTTTATTAAGGATAATTATAGATTTATAGATTAGTTATTGAAGAAGCTTTATCAAGAGGGAGTCTTCAACTTCCATAGCTAATAATTACAATAAGTCTTTTCTAAGATAAATATATCCGTCTTCTGTTAAAACGGGCCAAATAAAATGTCACCTGCATGAATAAAACAAATGGTATGTTATTTGATCCGTTTAAGGTTAAGACGAATACTTCCGTCTTAAATGAGAATTTATGAGCTAATTAATCAACGCCAAATGAAAAATTGTTAGGTCCAATTTCTCATCTAAACTGAGTAGCCGTTAGTAGTAATGTTTGATCTAACTTAGCAAGTTTTACATTAAATTCAGAGGTGGAAGAAGCAATTCCAGACCTAAAAACATCACAAGTAACAGTAAAGGGTACATTTGATCCCTCAAAGCTGGTGGAATACGTATACAAGCGCACCGGCAAGCGTGCCACCGTCGTAAACCAAGACCCACCACCAGAGAAAAAAGAGGATGACAAGGGCAAAGATGGAAAAGAAGAAAAGAATGGAGACGGCGGTGAAGAGGGAAAGAAAAGCGAGGGAGAAAATAACGGGGACAAAAAAGGCGAAGCTGGAGGTGGCGGGGGAGATGGAAAACCAGCCGCCGATGGAGGCGGGGATGCGGCCTTTGAGGAAGGAGCCAAAACGGAATTCCGAAGAAATGAGTTTCAGTATTACCCTCCTAGGTATGCTATGGAAATGCATGCATACCCTCCTCAGATTTTTAGTGATGAGAACCCTAATGCTTGTTCTGTAATGTAAATGTTTTGCTGGTTATAAAGCATGTGTGGTACCAAAAAAATTTGGTGGGTTATATTAGAATTGTAAGTTTAATAAATGAGAAAAAAATTTGGGGTAGGGTTTTATTATTGAGTAAATTATACATCATTTTGCACCTTTTTTTTATCGAAGATGTCTTAGTCTAATGGTTAAGACTGAGTTATTATGGATAATGAATCCCAGGTTCTATCCCCCCTCCCCTCTATTATAATGCATGCGACCAAGTGAAAACATTTTTTATTCTTTTAAAAGGAAAGTATTTTGTGTCAATGTTAGTAGATGATGACATATTTACAAAAATAATAATAATATAATAAGTACATTTGTCCTGGTCATTTACTTATCACGTTTTAGGGTGTCTTATTCATTTGATTACCATTCTATATATTATGAATATTTTGTATGAGTTATTTAATCATGAGACCTTTTTCATTTCTCATTATCCACAAATGGCGAAAAACAATGATAAATAAATAATCGGGAGGGAAAGAGTAATAATTGGGTAGCATTCAGGTAAACTCTGGGTATATGCATGATTGCATGGCATGACATTTGACTATTTTGATTTAGATTGATTTATTTTAAAAATTATTACTTGGAGGAAAATGACTTAAAGGTCATTAGTAGAGGATATGTTAGGAATGTTGGCCTTTAACATTTGGGATTACAAAGGGCAAAAGTGTAGGGTCCCAAAGTAGTGACTAGTGAGCAAGTGGGTATGGAGGGATGCTATCTGGTCCCAAAGTACCCTTGTTTTGTAACTCACCTTCTTGGGTTCATGAAATATGCAGCTTTGGTATGAGAGGAGGAGATTTATACAGATTTTTTCACTTTTTACTAATATTTACAGTATGTTTTTTTTCGGTTTAAACCATCCGGTATAGTTTTGAATCGAACTAGTTAGGATCACAAGGGAGAGGTTGAAGTGTTTAATACTGCGGCATTCCACACTTGACACTCGCAACTGTTATGTTAATACTGTTAAGAGAAAAAAAGTCCGTTTAGTAGCTTTTGACTTCTAATTCCGTTAGTAGAACACTTGCACACATGTCACATGTTGTAACCGGTTTGTAGGAGTAAAAGTTTTGAAATATATCGCGATCATTATTTGAAACATAATACATGCCGATCGAGTAAGTTTAGGTCAAGATAAGTGATATCGATGGTATTAAATACAATGTGACTATCATGCACAATTGCTTACTTCAGGGATTGAACTTGAAACATGGGAGTGATTTGTTCAATATTTGGTTAAGTTTTCAGGCATGAACAAGCTCAAAACCGTCTTAAACTTAAGACGTTTCCTATGAAATTTTGGGAGGCATAAAAAGAGATCTTAGATGATAAAGTTTATTGAATTTAGCACCCAAAAAGTAGCGTAAGTGGGGACAAAGAAAGATATATAGGGAGGGGGAGGTTCAGAAAGCCACGATATGATAAATGAATGCAGTGGAATTATTTCATTGTCTCGTTTGCTTTAAAGGTGGAGTGGAGTGGAGTGCAGTGCAGTGCATGAAGGGTAAAAATTGGTGGTCATAGAGAGTGTGGTCTGCTCTGTTGGTTCCTGTTGGTTTGCAATAATTAGGAGGTAGAAGTAGAAATGGTGGAGTTTCTGCTCTTCTTGTATTACTCTTTCTTTCTCAATTGAATACGACCATGCATGTGTCTTCTCTTTGTATCTTGTGCCTTGCTCTGATCTATGTCATTTTTACTTGGCCCCTCTCATTTATAACATGTTCTAATTTTCATTAAACTAAGTCATGTCCTTAATTAATGGTAACATTTGTTCATATTGTACTGAAAACAAACACTATCTGTCTTCAGCTTGTGACAGATAGTACCCGTCTTCATTGAGAATTTCGGTTGTTTATATATGAAGCTTTAATTTTGTTATTATGATTTTACTAATCACCATAATAAAGTTACTCCCTCCGTACAGGTCATCTGTTCATTTCATTAATACTATTGTGAAATTGCGATTGAAGTAGAGGTAGATAAAATGACAAATCTAACTTGAAATGAGAAGTTAATAATAAAACTCTACTTGTTAACCTAAAAAACGATCAAACCTAAGCATAGCTGAAACCCGAAATACATCTTGGTCATATGTGCCCCACCCAACGTAACTGACATGATTTGAATGTTCGAATCACTTGAATAAACGCAATTCTACAACAACCTGCTGGTCTCGAAACAATTTGACTTAAACCCGACTCGACCTACCTGATTGTCACCGCTAATTACATATATACTTCCTTAATCCCTTACTCTTTTCAACTTTGGTAATGATTCAAGACAAAGTGATAAAATAACAAATTAACCCCTTTCTGAATTAAAGAACATGAACAATATTATTGTAATTGAAGAAGTGGTAGTTTGAGCACTTCGAGTAGTAGCTTAACCATTAGAGTTGTTAGTGTAATTGAATTAGTTTGAGTTAGTAGCTTTGTAAAACTACTAGCGTACGTAGGGGTGGTCTATAGGGCGTGAATTTCCTTTGTGCTCAGCATGTTAAGCGCGATTTTAGTCAGGAAAGAGATATGATTCAAACTATTACGATAATATTTCTTAAATCTTTTAGGAGTACTTAATAGCGACTTATATATAGAATACTCCATATGTTTTATATATATTGACTCCAGAATTGGCAGTTTTGGCTGGGTTTCACGAACGGTTTTTGATACGATGTTGGAATAACCCTAATTAGCGTCATTCTGATCGCATATTATGAATTAGATAATAATAAAAGTTTGTTGAAGCAAGGATTATAGTCTTATAGATAATCTTGTGGATCATAAACTTGTCTCGTACTCAGCTAATCATTTGATAGTCCAATCTTCATCACGGGTGATTCTTAGAAGATGCGACAAGGATGTCGACAATACTGTATATATACACTTGATTGGGGGTAATGGTTCAATATGATTACATGAAATACACCAGTAAAGGCCGGTATGGAGTGAGCATGGTTTGGTGTTCGATACAAGAACGTTTCACTTTCTAAATGTACCTTCACCGCTTACTTAAAATCTTGGTTTTCTTATATTACCGCCGCGAGAGTCAAGTTATAGAATGATAGGATTACAATTATTGTTAAGCTTTTTTGTGTGGTAATAGTTCATTTAGAATATTCATTTTGGTTTTAAAGTAGTTATGATAAATGGTATTTAGATTTCTCCATAATGATCTATGTTCGCCACTTCATTCACCACATATTATTAGTCCCCAAAACCGTTGTTCCGACTTATGCCAAAACTCAGCTATACAAAACAATACCCCTCGTGAAATGGTACGCGAGCCATGCTAGAGTTTTATTCTAGCTGACACCCAAGCGCTGGTGACTTGCAACCGCCTTGTCGGGGCTGGTTACAACAAGAGGCTAAGCTTGAGACTGGTGAATTTTTTTTTTGATGAAATGTAAGATTTCCATTAAGTATAAACACAACTATTACCACCTTGCTGCCAAAAAAAAAAAAAAACTATTACCACCTACTACCATGAGTCCTTGACATGTAAGAGTAGTCAAATATTGCAAAGACATGGAGACGAAGATTCCAAAATGGCATATGAGTATATGACTATATAAGAGTTAGGAGAGCATAAAAATATAAAATGGCCCGATTCCAAATACAAACTCTCAAGCTTAGAAGTGACATGGAAATTAGATTGTGGCCCAATTCCAAAAACACATCTCTAAAACATGTTATCGGGCCAAGTTTATTACTATAAATCGACTATATAGACAACTATATACACCTACTAAATAGTGCTATACTCCCATGTTATCTAATACATTCATTTTTTTCCCCAAACCTGACAAAACTGACTGTATCGATGTCCGAATTTAAGACCCGAGTTTGACCCGAAACTCGAATTAACCCGACTCAATATAACTAACCTCGAATATCTATTGCTGCAAACAGATTATTCGCTATGAATAACTTGATAATAGTTTACCCGGCCCAAAATATCTTGAGTAGACCCAATCCCGATTTGACCCAAAATTAACTTGACTCGAACACTCACATATTGACCTAGTTGCCAGGTCTATAATAGCTATATATAAAATTCCCTACTTTTGTACTATATAATATTAGATGTATAAAATAATGTGTATTATAATATATAATATAGTACTTCAAAATATTTGGAAAGTAATGGATTTAGTAAAGACAATTAAAATCTATAGTGCATTAATAAATTGGAAATTTTGATTAAGATGATGGAAAAAAAAATCATGACCTTCCTTAATAAAAAAATGATACATCATTGTAATACCGATATGATTCATTTATGTTTTAACAATGGTAATTGTGGAAGTATTAAAAGTATCAATAATAACCGTAAGGGTAATTAAAAGTATCAATAATAGTCGCAAGGGTATTAACATTATTATAATACTTTATTTTTATACAAACAAGTAGCTTATAATTTTAACAGAGTGAAGGCTTCTTATTTTGCAAAAGTTTCCTTTTTATTTCGAAATTTAAGTTTTAGATCTATTATGCAAAGTTACTTGACATATATAATCTGATACAACTAGTTTTAAACCCGTGCAAAATTGCACGGGATGCCTATAAGAAATTAGGATAAACAAATGTCAATCAAATATGCCACATTAATTTGTATACTCTATTTCTTTTGTAATAATTATCCATTTTTTTGCCTTCACATGATTTAGTGCACTCATATTTTTTTTTTAATATATTAAATTTTTTTTTATAACGATGGAAATTTTTTCATTTCTTAAAATAATGATATACAGAGTATAATTTTATACATATCTATGGTAAAAGTTTATAACTTTAATCCGAGAAAGTAAAAATGGAAGTTCAAAGTAGGAGAGTATTATTTAAGTTTATAAAGTTTGGTGACAACTTAGATTTCCTCAAATTGAATGAAATTGCAACATCTTGCTTAAGTATGTGAAGAAATTGCTTTTTATTGTCATGATTCAATGGATATTAAAGAGTACATTCAAGAAAAAAAAGTGTAATATAAACTACGATTGTCATAAGTCA
Organism: Heliosperma pusillum; assembly: GCA_022085475.1. Classification (NCBI taxonomy): domain Eukaryota; kingdom Viridiplantae; phylum Streptophyta; class Magnoliopsida; order Caryophyllales; family Caryophyllaceae; genus Heliosperma; species Heliosperma pusillum. Next base: position 146,323 of record JAIUZE010045464.1, on the reverse strand, counting down.
TAACCGCAAAGTCATATTTTTCGTTCCATCTATAATGTTGGTGATAGACAAACTTATAAATCATAAATTTTGGAAACATTATAATGCAAAACATTTCGAAACTTATATATTTGGATTCTTAACGAAAAATGCTTTCATTAGAGTACAAATTTTGTATTTTTTACTACCATATCATTTATAAGATCATATAACTATAACCTAAGTATATGAAAATTAAATAAATGACTTTTAAAATATTTTTTATTATTCTAATATTAGTACAATGGTTTAGTAGTATTCAAGAAATAATTAATTTATAGAAAAATATGATGTAGTACTTAGTATGTTATTTGTCCCACATTGAAAAATAACGTATGTGTGGTGAATATACTACATATAAAAAATAGAATTGTCCCACATCGAAAATTTACCTTAAGATATGGTGATTCTATGATTATAAATAGGAGTTATAATTGGAACTTATGTATCCACCCAAAATCTTTTGAGTTTCTTAAGTATTGTCTTAGAGATCTCTTACAAGTTTGTATTATTATCTTTACCATAGTGAAATTTACATCATAAAAAATTAGTTTAGGAAAGTTTCATAAATAATACTTTGGATATAAAAAATTAAGTGGATAATTTTTTAATTATTATATAAAATAAAAATAATAGAAATATATATTTTATAGAAAAAGATGGTGTACTACTTAATATATTATTTTCTTCACATTGAAAAATATTGTAGATGTGGTAAACATATTACGTATAAATCGTAGAATTATCCCACATCGAAAAAATAACATAAAGTGGTTAATCCTATGATTATAAATAGGTGTCGTCCTTAAATCTTAGGTATTAACCCAAATTTTTTCGAATTTCTTAAAAATTGTCTTAGAGATCTCTTAAAAGTTTGTAGACGTGATAAATATACTATGTATAAATAGTAAAATTGTCCCACATCGTAAAATTAACATAAGGTGGGTGATCCTATAATTATATATAGGAATCATCATTTGACCTTATATATCAAAGTAAAATCTCCTATAATTATATATAGTAATCATCCTTTGACCTTATATATCAAAGTGAAATCTTTTAAGTCTCTTAAGTTTTGTCTTAGAAATCTCTTAAAAATTTGTGTATTATTATCTCCACAATTGTTAAATTTACATCATCAAAAATTAATTTAGAAAAGTATTATTAAAAAAATTTAAGTATCATTACAAAAATTATGAAGATAATATAGTTACATTCGTGGTAAAAAAAACCTCGAAAGTATAGAAACTCATAAGGTGGGTGATCTTATGAATATTATTTGTTACTATTTATAGTTACTATTTATTTGCACATACTTGGTGTAATTTTTAGTATATTATTTGTCCCACATTGAAAAATAATGTAGGTATGGTGAATATATTACTTATAAATAGTAGAATTATCCCACATCATAAAATTATCATAAGGTGGGTGATCTTATGATTACAAATAGGAAACATATTTGGAAATAAAGTTTCAACCCAAAATCTTTTGAGCCTCTTACATATTGTCTTAAAGAGCTCTTAAAAGTTTTTATTATAATCTAAATTATAGTTAAATTTACATCATTAAAAATTAATTTAGAAAATTATCATAAATAATAATTTTAATGATAAATTATTTAATGTGTTATTTGAAAAACAATATAGCTATGGTGACGGGTGAATATATACTATGTATAAATAGTAAAATTGTCCCACATTGAAAAATTATCATAAAGTGGAGTGATCATAAATATGATCATCTTTTTTATATTGTTAATAAAAGACTTTTAAAATATAATAAGTGACCTTTAAAATATTCTTTTATTATTCTAATATAGAAAAAGATGGTGGTACTATTTAGTTTTTATTAGTCTCACATCGAAGAATTATGTATGTATGGTGAATATATTACATATAAATAGTAAATTGTCCCACATCATATGGTGATTATATGATTATAAATAGTAGTCATCCTTGAACTTAGATATAAACCCGCAACTTTTTAAGTCTCTTAAGTATTATGTTGAAGAGTTCTAAAAATTTGTATTATAATCGTCACAATAGTGAAATTTACATTATTAAAAATTAATTTAGAAAAGTATCATAAATAATAATTCTGATGATAAAATACTTAATGTGTTATTAGTTTCACATTGAAAAATAATGTATTTGTGATAAATATATATACTAAGTGTAAATTATAAAACTATCCTATGTCGGAAAATATCATGAGGTGGAGTGATAAAAAATATGATTATAAATTAGAGTCATTTTAGTCTCTTAAGTATTGTCTTAATGAACTCTTAAAAGTTTGTATTTTATCTCCACAATAATGAAATTTAAATTATCATACTTAATTTAGGAAATTTAGGAAAGTATTATATAAGTAATAATCTTGATGGTGTACTACTTAATAAGTTATTTATCCCACATTGAAATCTAATACAAGTATGGTAAATATGCTACGTATAAATTGTATAATTGTCTCACATCGTAAAATTATCCTAAGGTGGGTGATCCTATAATTATAACTAGAATTAGAACTTAGATATCAACCCAAATCGTTTGAGTCTCTTAGATATTGTCTTAGAGAGCTCTTAAAAGTTTGTATCCACATTAGTGAAACCTACATCATCAAAAATGAACTTAGGAAGGTATCATAAAAAAATAAAGTGAATTTTTTTTTATTTATCTCAATATACATTTCCTATATTATATTCAAGTGATGCTTATAATTTTTATATAGAACCTTTTACATTTCATTTCACAAAAAAATATTGTGAAAATGAGTCATCTTTCAAAGTTAGATATTCACCCAAAATCTTTTGAATCTCTTAAGTTTATCTTACATAACTCTTAAAAGTTTGTATTATTATCCCCGCCTTAATGAAATTTACATCATCAAAATTAATTAAGAAAAATATCACAAATAAAAATTTAAGAAAGTATCATAAATAATAATTTTAATGGTGCAAACTAAATATGTTATTTGTCCCACATTGAAAAATAATGTAAGTGTGCTGAATATACTATGTATAAATAGAGGAATTCTCCCACATCGGAGAAATATCATAAGCTGGAGTGATCATGTGATTATACATAAAAGTCGTGCTTGGAATTAGATATCAATCCAAAATCGTTTAAGTCTCTCAAATATTGTTTCCGAGAACTCTTAAAATTTTGTATTAATTATGAAATATCTAATTATAAGATTCGTAGTAAAAAAATGTTATCATTATAGTATAAAATTTCATATTATTTGTACATACTTAGTGTAATTCTTAGTATGTTATATATCTCACCTTGAAAAATAATGTAAGCGCGGTGAAGATACTAATACCTATAAATAGTAGAAGTGCCCCATATCGGACAATTACCATAAGGTAGGGTGATCAACCCAAAATCTTTTGATTCTCTTAAGAATTGTCTTAGAGAGCTCAATTCTTAGGTACCTTGGATAATTTATCAAGTCATATAGATCAAATATAACTTGATTCCTGGCAAGGTTGGTAAAATATGTTTAAAATAGAAGTTGAATCAATATATTAATATTATTTTCTTAAACATTAAGGAATATATTTTATTATAATCTTAAAATTTCAAAAGTTTATTTTTACAAATTAATTGTTATAGAAAAATTATGAAAATGACATTAACGTAGACCCGTGCATCGCACGGGCATGAAATCTAGTATATATAATAGAATGAATGAATGCCATATTTAAATTATTACATAGTAAACACAAATTATACTATTTATGGTTGGATTTTAGCGTTAAAGTCGATTTTATTAAAACTCCAAAATTTGTCTTTAAACCACATCTTGTTATATTAAATATAATGCCTCTATCACTATCGTACGTAATTAAGAAATGTCACACTATTATTAAATCGTACATTTCATTAGAACACGTTTTGTTAGTATTAAACTTTGATATTGGTGGATGTTTTGTCTTTGATTATTGCTTAATCATAAGTTTTCATCAATGTACTAATTAATCGATGCTTGAGCAATGTTACCACGGGTAAAGAAACTAACACCTTTATAATTTTTTCTAAAGTATATAACAAAAATTATATCCTAAATTTTCAATAATGTCATACCAACTAATATAATAAACGGTATTACTTAAAGATTCACAGACTACAACATTATGAAACATTTCCGGAAATATAGGTTATAGAAATGTATATTACAATATAATCCACTTTGTTGCTTCTACACTAAGATTTTTTGAAAACTTTAACACTTAGTCTAATAAAAAAAATATTATTAATATGACTAAATCACGTGTTCGACTTATATCTATTATTCTTGTAAAAAAAATTACAATAAAAATGAGTTAAAATATTACTTATATTCAAGTATCAAAAAGTCTAGTTAGAAATTACAAATTCAGCTAACATACCTTAAATTGATTAATTTAGAATAGCTACTCAACTTTATTTAATCTAATGCCCCTTTTTTAATTAAAATTAATTTAACTTAATTAAATAATTCAATTGATCCAAATTAAACTGAGGTAAATCTGTTGACACAAATTTGTGTTTTAGATTAAGTCTCGTGTAGTGTTCGTGTTTTGAGAACCCATTCTAAACCCGGCCCAATTAAGTCTCGTGTTGCGTTCGTATCGATTCGCTTACATAAATGAGTCATTAAACCACAACCCTAACCCGTTAATTGTGTGTCGAGTTCATATCGTGTCATTATTTGCCGACTCTACAGTAAAATCTAAGTAAAAAAAATACAAACTTGATCTTCTACTGTTGTAAGTATCGCAATGAGGACAACGAACATTGACTATTAATAAATGGGCTTGCGTCCATCTTATCTATCATTCCAATATATTAGCTTTAAGAGACCCACATTTTAGTGATCCATCTATCTATTAACCCTATCTTCTTATTTTTCATCTTCCACCGCCCCTATAGTCCCACCTAATCGCATATCCCCTTTATCTCATATCTCCAATGTTATTAGCGGTGCTCTATTAATCTTCCAGATCGGTTTTCATCTGTAATATTTTTTATTTTTTAACTTCACTACCCCTATAACAAAGTGTTGTTTTATTATGCTTTTTTTAAATATATGGAATGTCATATTATTTTTCCTGAAAGTTATTTTTAACTATATCTATTTCAAATGTCAACAACGATTGAATATATTCACAAAGGTATGATTTTTATTTTCTATTTCTAGAGCAAAATGTGTATTATTGTATTTTTTTTAAATTTTCAATTATTGTTTTGTTCTTTGAATAAAATATATTCAACTTGACATAATTCGTAAACTTTTTAAAACTTATTATTTTTTGAATGGATTATATAATACGGAGTATTATTTTTACTTTAATTTATTTATGGATGTAATTTTTTTTTATTATGACCTTAGTTGATTTATTATTGATGTCAATTCTTTTTAGTGTAGCATATGTAAATGTTTAACTTCTGTACGTAGATAAATTTAATAAATTAAATATATGATAAAATTTGGAATAGCGAAATTAAACTTGACTTTAGATAAAATTTGGAATAGTGAAATTAAACTGGACTTTTTAAAATCAAATAAAGGTGACATGAAAAAATGAAAAAGTGAAAAAAAGAGGTTGTGTAGATGATGTGGCGCAATGTGGAGTGTCTAAATGTTTTTACTTTAATAGAATGAAGATAAAAAATTTAGGGGCCTATTTTATAATTTTGCATAGGGATTCAGAAATATCGGAGATGACCCTAATTTTAATAAATGAAAAAAAAACGTATTTTAAAATATGTATGTATTAAAGAGGAAATAGAGGGTAAGGAAGGAAGAATTAGGGGTGCTAACGAGCCGAGCCGAGCCCGAGCTTGGCCTTGCTCGGCTTGTGCTCAAGAACCAAAACTCGAGCTCGAGCCGATCTCGAGCTTACCCGAGCTTGAAAAAAATGTGCTCGTAAACAAGCTTGCGAGCTTTAATGCGAGCTCGAGCCAAACTCGAGCTCAAATCGAGCCTATATATAATTGTTGATTCTTAATTTTTTTTCTTCCAATATTTTCAATAACAGGGCTCGAAAGATATATGTAAAAAAAAACTGGCAAATAAGTTAGAAATTTGATATATGTGATACAAATATATAATCATGATAAAATATTTTTATAAAAAATGAGGAAAATCTTCTCTAATCACACAGGTTCGAGCTGATCGCGAGCTTTTTGAGCCGAGCTAGCGTTTGCTCGGCTTGACTCGTTAAGCTCTCGAGCCGAGCCCGAGCCCGAGCCGAGCTCACACGAGCCGAGTTTTGACCGAGCTTTGACCGAGCCGATCTCGAATTGCTCGCGAGCTGTCTCGTCTCATTATCACCCCTAGGAAGAATCCATTTGAGTTAATGATGCACATTCAATAGTATCTTTCTTATTCTATTTTCTTTTTTACCAAAGGAATCATGTCATCAACTTTCAAGATAGAATTGAATGAGAACACCACCGACAACTGGTGTCCAAAACCCAATGGAGCTGATCACTAACGCAAATAAACTACAAGTATCAATGATCGAACAATTATTGTATACGGAGTACTAAGTTTTGCCGGGTACGTTTATTATCCGTTTTAAGCTTAAAACATGTTAAATATTGCTACATGGTAATAAAGATAATTTTTCTTTGATAATTTTTGACATTAAATTAAGTGATTTGGTATGTACTTGGCCAATTTGAAGCTTAAGAGGAACACTTTTGTCTTAAATGAGAATTTGTGATTATTATATGGTAAAGTGGTTTTCATCACCAATTAATATTACTCATCCGTTACATAATCTAAGTCGTTTTTTTTTATTTCATAAGAATTAAGAACACAAAATATTGAGAATTGTCGTATTATTAGTTTTGTGTTATAAATGTTCTTTGAAAATGAAAATGTACTTTTTTTCACCAATAAAATGCTTTATATAACGTTTTTCTTTCTAATATTCATTGCTTTGGAAAATTAAAATAACATGTATATATGCGAAAATGTAAAACGAAATATATAATGAAAATTTTGATTTTTTTCTAAGACAACTTATATTATGGAACAGACGGATCAGAGCATTGAAAAAGTAAGGGTTAAGCTTCCTTTATTATTCCTACTAAAATAAAAAAATTTAGCAATTATATTCGGGTGACAGGGACATCAAAATAATTTGTATGCCGTAAGAGTATAAATTTACAATATTTTATCGCAAACCAATTTCTTAAGAATGAAATGACACTATATAGGATATACTATAAGATAATTGAAATTATTTTGATAAACTTTATGTTAGCAAGACAAAAATACAAACATAAATTCCCATTGAAGGCGGACATATTCATCTTTAATGAATACATGTCGGGTTGCCTCTTACATAAAGGCAAGTGAGAAATCAAGTGGGTTTTCACTTGCCTCTTTGTATAAGGCAACCTGACTTGATATATTCAATAAGATGAATATGTCAGTATTTAATGTGACTAGCCAAAAAAAAAACTTGTTGCATACACAAATGTTTGAAGCGGTGATCACTAATTATACACTCATGTGATGCATGTTTAAAGTTGTTCAATTGTAATTTCATTTTGTTTCAAATTAAATCAATTAAGAAAAAGTTCAAATAAATTATTTATGGGATATTGTACATGCTACTTTTATGTTTTTTGATTTTCTAGGGGGTACATGAAGATGGAAGTAGGTCGTGTCTCGTGCCGGTCCACCGTGCCTGAAGAAGAAAACAGTTTTTACAAAAAAACAGTTTCAATATAAAAAAAAGCCAAATAAAACTAATTAGGCCAAACATATAATTTTATAAGAAAATAGTTTTTATAAAAAAATTGACCAAACAATTACAACTTTTTCAAAAAATAACTCATAAATAAACTACTTTTAGAAAATAAAAGCTCATTCACATAACCAAAACCAAAACCAAAGACTCAAAGAGCACCTAAATTTAGGGTTATGCTCTTTCATGGACATGATTTACTCAATCATGGACATAAATGACCTTTATACCCTTGTTATACCTACACACTCATTTTCCATCTTATTTCATCCCATTTATCTCTCAATCACTCACCAACCAACCACCGGTCAGACTAGCCACCGCACCACCCAGACCGCCACCGGATCACCACATCTCCCCTCCTAGACCACCGGCCATTCCCTTGCCGGCCAGACTACCACCCTCTTTTGTACCACCCGCAACATGTAGACCACCGTCAGCCGCACCCTCAACCTTCTCCATACCGCGGAGAACACCGCCTGACCCGACATCGGTGTATAATTTGCATAAATGATACTTATTTGCCGGTGACTTCAGGAATAAATATGTCTATCTTCATGTTCTATGTCAATGCATTTTCTGGAAACCTATGATATACGACATGATACTTTCAGCAAATCAGGGCTACAAAGCTCCTGAACTAATAAAATTCAAAGATTTTTATGAATAAACAAGCATTCCATAGCTGCTGATAAAAATCAATTGCTTATTTGCTAAGTATTAAAGTGTCTAAACAATCTTACGCACATAATTTTCATTGAAACTAATATCTTCAAACCCTAATTTTATTTTGCTTAATTAATTTAATCTCCCTAATTTGATATAAGCACAATTAATAAAATTAATAAATTAGAATTGTTATTTGATTGACATGAGAACTAAGATGATAATTGAGTGATTTCACAAATTTGATTAATTTTGTGAGAAAAATTAGAGAGAGTTTGTTTATATTGTTTGATAAGGGAGGGGTAACTAATGGAAAATTAATGGCAAAAAGTCTATGAAAGAGTAAAACCCGTCCATGAATGAGCAATTACGTAAATTTATTCATTAAAATTTTAGATTGTCCCCTGAAAATTTGGACACTGAGACCTTCTCGAAAAAAAGAAAAGAAAAAAGAAAAATACTTGGCCATGTCGGCCATAGATTTTGGAAAAAAAGAAAAAGAAAAAAGAAAGTATTGTCGTACCAAAAATAAAGGACAGGCGAATCTAGATAACTATTCCTATAGAATTTAAATAATAATAAAATAAATAAATAAAGCGATGCCACTGAGTTGGTCGGTCGCATGCTTCATGGGACACGTTATGGTGCAGCATCAGATCCTCTGTTGAGTCTTGACACGTGACTTACACTTTGTTTATGTTCATATATAAACCCTCTTTGAATACTCTTATGTTACAAGTTTTGTTAACACAACACTAGTTGAGTTGTTGCTACTTGGATTCTTTCAAAACATTTTACACTTTCCTACTTGTGGTTCATTTCTTTAAGCTTTCTTCAAGGTTTGTTAAGAAGATGAGTAAACTTTGGACCTTGCTTACCCATGTTCATTCCGCTGCCGGGTAATTAATCTCTTTTTTTTTTACTCTTTGTTTCATTTGTTTCCTTATTCGTATTCCTTCAAATGATGGGTGGTGATTTGAAAGCTCCTCGTGTTGCAACGAGGATAGAGCGAGCTGGTAGCAAGGGGTAGCACTCGCTATCAAGAGACTTGCTGTTTTTCCCTATACATTCTGCTTTTGTTTTATTCATGCTATTAGATCCATCCGAATTTTGAGACCGATATACCTTCTTAAATAAGGATTTGTATTTTAGGAAAATGAGAGTACTTGTATAGTTGTATCTTAGTTTCCAATGATATATATATACATTATACACTGTTCGGGTTTGGATCACAAATTCTTATTGAAGACGCTATTATCTCTCATAAGCTGAAGACGGATAGTGACCCTCTCACAATATGACCCTCACACAATATGCAAATTCAAATGAATGAAAGACCAGTGGAGTGTAAATGAATCCCCCCACATGCCCTCGAGGGGCACTATTCGTCTTCAAATTGTGACGGATAGTGTCCGTCTTTAGTAAGCTGGGTTTGGATAGTCACTCAAGGTTTAAACTTTAAAGTCTAGGGCTGAATGTGGAGTGGAAGTTTTGGTATGTGAGACTGTGAGAGGATGTGAGGCGGGAAGAAATAAAATTTTTGAAATTTGCTAAATTTTTTCGAAATATATATATAGAAAAAAATCAAGAAATTTATTGATTGTTATGTGAAGTTAAGATAGCTCACCCTATATAAATCTCACATGTGAGATCCCACATTGAAAGAATATGAGAGAGTTAGTCTAATTTATAAACTAATGAGCTACTTCATCCATTGCCAATTGATTTTGGATGAAACCTCCTTGGACTTATAAACTGGACTATCGTTTATTTTGTAGCTATTTGATTCGATTGAGTATTTGTTGTGTTTTATAATGTTATAAGACATCTCATACTAATGACTTTGTTGTACTTTTGGAGGCAGGCCAATAATAATGCTACTCTATCCCTTGTAAGTCATATTCCTTTATTTTAAGTATTATACACTATTACACTATCTGTATTGTACACTATTATACTATCTGTGTCCTGATTTATTCCTCGTAATAATTGAAATAATGTAATTGCGAGTCGAAGGACTTTACAAACATCAGTCACTATTGGACTTACAGATCTAATTGGCTGGCCTTTAATGTAAGACCATATATTTGGGTTGGCAATTGGTAATTAACGGCCATATCCGTCTATAGTGAAAAATGGGTCAAATACCACTCTTACTTCATGTACGTAGACGAGATAGAAGTTTGTTGTTATCTAGAGATTCTATTTTTTTTTGTCTCATCCATCCTTTTCTCATTTTATTGTCTAAGACGTCTTTAAAAATGAAGTTGTTTTGGTTGGAAATCCAATTTAAAAGTGTGAGTAAAATACTTTCTCTGTCCGTTTCTTTGTTTAACTTTCTTTACGGTTTTGAGGTTATTAGAATCAGACGTAATATGAGCTTGATAAAAAATTTGATAATATTCGCAATGAATGTCGGTTTAGTGTATTATTAGTGCCACAAGTTGACTAACTCGGTCACTTGTATCATCTACCATTCCAGTTCAATTTAACAAGTGCAAGATAATATGGCCACTTACCATTTCGTTTGCGGTTTTGGTGGCGTTTATGCAGGTATGCCTCGGTGGTGGCTATAGAAAGCCCATCGAAAGAAGATGATGAACAATGGTTGGCCTATTGGATCTTGTACTCTTTCCTCACCCTCACTGAAATTGTACTCCAGCCCCTTTTAGAATGGTATGTCTTCCCATTTGCTGGTTGTTATGATTCAGGCCCAATTATAGAATTTAAGAGCATTAAATTGACATCCAAGAACATATAATAGCAATATTGCCGTGTATACATATGGGGGTTTGTTCCTTTCGGCTGAAAGGAGCTTCGGTTGAACCAAATTAAATGGAGTTGTTTGGTTGGAGTATGCGAAGTAAATTTCACGGGAATATAAGCAACTTCCACCATATGGAGGAATTAGAGTTTTTATAGATTACAATTAATGTAAATGAGGTAAACCCACAACCCACTTATTTTGCAAATCACATGAATTGTAATGTGTTTTAAGAAGGGTAATCAAACAATTCCTTTACAGCTAGTACAGTAGGACATTCAGTTGCATAGTTAAGTTTGTCCCTCTAAGATACCGTGAGACGGTCGTATATACACTAGATGACACCTCAGCCTTCTAGTTTGATCATCTTGTTCCGAAATCAAATGTACTAGGGAATGAAATATCAATCATGTAGCAAGAAATTTAGGCTTGAAACTTTGAAACTCTGAAATATCAAATTTAGGCTTGAAACTTTTCTTCATTGGTGCTTTTATGTTTTAACTTTGTACTTCGTATTCTATTAGTGTTCTTTCCTTTTATAACCTCAAGTCTCGTTTTTTTTTGCAAACTGTACTGTATCTTGCATGTATAATCAACGACGATAATGGTTACAATTGTCTTAACTCTTCAATGACAAAATAAAAATTGCAGGATGCCAATATGGTATACGCTAAAGCTGGCGTTGATGGCATGGCTGGTGTTACCACAGTTTAGGGGCGCGGCCTTTATTTACAATAAGTTTGTAAGGGAGAAGATCAGGAAATATGGTGTAATTGGAGGTCATAAATCCCCAAATGGCAAGGGTAAAATCAAGTGAAGAAAATACTAACATCAGTAATATGAGTCACATACTCACATCTACTGGTTTAATACAGAGTTTATCTTGTTTCTTTGTATCATATTTCGAACTAAAACTACTATCTTTGTTATAGATTGGGTTGTTCGCCTTTTTCCCTTGTAATAGACCACTGATCAGCTAAAATGTTTGGTTTACTTTCGAATCCTCTATTTATTTAGGGTACTACAAGTCTACAATTCGTTGTCGACGAAAACTACTCCTACCCCTAAATAATTCATTTAAACTATCGTCAACAAACAATTTAATTGTCAAATTCAACCTGACAACAAAGATCAAATTACTAACTACTTAATCGAAACAACGAAATAATAATAAAAACTAATTATTAATCAAACTAAATTAATTGTACTAACAACTATCGAATAATCAGAAATTTAATGAATTTAATCCCATCACTGAAGTTTTAGAACCGCCCCATGCATACAAATAACTACTTCAACCTCGGTGAATATTTTTTATTTTTTGTTACAAGAAAACTAGTTTTTGACCTAAAAAATCTTTCTAACCGGTGCAAAAGCATAAATTTTTATTCAAGACCGCACTATTTTTCTTATCATCTTAAGGTTGACCGGTCAAGTATGGTTTACCACTTGTGTGTATATTATAAGACAAAAGCTGATTGAGGATGGAAAAACAATATATTTATCTTATATAAAAGTATAAAAACAATTCTCTTGTACGATGGTTATACTTGCGAGGAGTAAAAAGGGACCAATTTCTGATAAATAGACTCAACGCTGGAATTTAGCAAATGAATTGAAGGTCTGGGGTCCCAGGTACGCTTAGGCGCAATGGTTGAAGAGTTATCAGTAGCGTTGAATGATAGTCATCGTTTATGTGGTTAACGCTCACTTTGCACATATTTTTCACTCATTTACATTTACGACTAACACTATCCGTCTTAAAGTTAAGACGGGTCAAATACATATCAAATAACCAAAATTGACTATATAAACAACAACTTGTAACAAACTTACACACTTTTGTAATAACACAAACAAGATGAATACTACTTCTCTCTAATATGTTTTAGCTCTATGTTATCTCTTCATTCATCGTCATCTTCTAAGCATCATAAGACTCCTATAATGGAGATTAATCATCATGCTTAGTTTCATATGGTATTAGGAAAGGTTCGATCTCAAGCTTAAAATTCCGCATCTTATTTTCTTATCAATTCTTCAAACTCTGTTATAATTACACTTCTTCATATCTTCATATAATCTTGATTAATCATGCCTGGCCTGAATCAATTGCAACTTGTTTTATAGATAGTTTTATAGCAGGTCTAAACCAGCATTCTAACAATCAATGGAGCCCTTATCACCATTTAATAAGGCAATGTGTCTATTATAGAAGATTGAAAGGCAAAAACAAGTTTCAGATGCTGTAGATGTATTAGCTAAGGCTAATGCATATGCTGCACACAGTCTGATTTCTCTAATCCTGCAACTAAAAAGGCTAAAACTGATGATGATGTTGGTGGTTCTAGCTAGTGTCATGAAATGTACTTATTGATGAGATTAATCACCAAGCTAAGCTTAGTTTCATAGTCTCCTACTTTTAATTATTTATTTACTTATTTCCCCATTTCTAATGTTTCATTATTTTCCATAACCATTTAGCTAAAGTCATCACAATTCTAGTACTATGAATCGTTATTATTTGGGAGACGTAAACTAAAACCTTTTAAATTTAGATAAAAAATTAAACTAAAAGAGTGAAAAATTAGGGTCCTTATTTACAATTTCGCAAAAGGCCCCTAAATTCTCAGAGACGGCCCTATAAATAATGAACACTTTTAGTTAAATATTGATCATTTTTTATGACAAAAAAAAATTTCTCCAAGGTGGTCACTATTTATCCAAAAGTGATCACTATTACGAAAAAGTAGTTATTTTTTATAAAAAAATAATATTAAAAACACCGTCACACCTAATAGTTACGGTGCTAAAATCAGTATAATGCAATTAGACATGGAAAATCGGACCTGATCCCGACGGGCGGCACAAATCCAGTCTGAGTCCGGCACAACACAGCATGGCCCGATGGTGAAATCCGGCGACTCGACCGTGCTTCAGGCGGACCGCGACGCGAGTTTTACAAATTAACCGTGCTTTTGACCGGCCCGGCACGAGCCTGAGGTGGCCGGCCCGATCAAGCACAAAATTTGGCCCGACCGGTTGTTTGTCAAACTGTGCCAATTTTTTAATTTGACTTTTTTAACTTTTAATACACTTTAAATACATTATCCGTTCAACCCATTTCATTCATAATTCAATCATTTCTTCTTATATTACCTCGTCGAATCCACCGTAATTTACCCAATAATAACCATAGTATTTTGTAATTTTTCTTACTAGTAATTTTCATCCACAATAAAAAAATTGAAGTATTTATTAATTGAATTTTTCTCAATTGTAATTTTTCAGTCGTTTAATTATTAATACACAAGTTCGCAGCACGAACGAGCCAACTGGGACAGGCACGAAATGCCCAAGCCCAGGCATGACACGCCCCGAAATAAGTCGGGCAAAGATGGGGCCGCGGACATGGGCTTAAGAACCGGGCCAGACACGGCAAGAAAAACCATACCTCGGCCGGGCTTGATTTTGGGAAAGCACGCCGGGCCAGCCCGAATCCCGGACGGGCCGGGCCCATTGCCATGTCGAATATCTTGTGGAATAAGGGAGTCAAAACACTTGTGGTGGTACCTCCTAGACAGCTACCGGAGTAGCACATTACTCTATAAAACTCTATTACATGCATTAATGCATACACCACCCGATTGTTGGATACAACCAACTTTTTAGGCAACGCAATAATTCAACTTGCGTACAGATTTATTATATAAATACCAATTACCAAATAGAACATGTATTTGAATCCACCATGTGTTTAGGTTTCGCCATAAACAGTGACACGAAACGATAATACGAGAATACGTCTTAACGATAGTAGTAGCTCTCAAGTTTCAGCCTGTGTTTTGTGTTCATTCTATAAAAATGGATTTGTTAAACAAAGTATTGAATATCGTTGCTCCGTTATTTACTTTATTGATACTATGCCTTTTCTTACCTCCCTTTCTATTTGTCAAGCTTTTTGTTTCCATTGTACGCTTCTTTGCTAGTGAAGACGTCGCCGGAAAAGTCGTCATCATAACCGGTGCATCTTCTGGTATCGGCGAGGTTAGTTTCCTATTCTAAAGGTTTTTGTTCCAATTATATATGAAGAAGTGTCATACACAAATATGCATTATTCGTGTACTGTTCCAGTCGTTCGTTTGTTTACCTTTGATTAAAATCATTAATAAAAAAATAAACAAATGAATGAGACGGAGGGGATAAGAGACGAGGGAGTCGCCCACTCGCACATCTAATTTACGAAGAAATGCAAGACAAAATGCAACGTCATGCATGGCCTCTCAAGACTGTACAAAATGGGGTAAGCAAGGGTTTACAAAGAGCCATTCACAAACTCATGCATGGCCTCAGAATGTCCTTGTCATATATTTTGGAATTCAGGATAGACCTTGAGTAGCTCTGGTTTTGGATTAGGTTAACTAAGATTTGACTTTTTTCAGGCTAGCCTTAACTCGGTTTATTTCAGCTCGATTTTGTTCTTGTTCATTTGATGAGCCATCATAATCGGGTTGTGTTATTTTGAGCCTATGATTTAAGTCCGGTCAATATTAGTTAAAGTAAGTCTTTTTCTTGTGTTGGATGTCAATAAATAGTTGGCTGTATTGGTAATGGGTAATTGGATAATGGGCTCATAAATTAGGCTAGTCATAAATATATAATGATATTTATTAGACCTGGTAGATAGATCTGATCCGATCGGATTCGTGTCATATATAAACGGGTCATGAACCATTCAACTCAAACTCGACTCAATTAAATATCGTGCCGCGTGTTTGTGTCGACCTACCTACATAACTGAGTTCTTTGAACCCCAACCCAAACCCGTTAATTTCGTTTCGGGTTCGAGTCGAGTTTTTGTGTCATTTATGAAAATAGACCTGGCAAACGGGTCAACCGGGTCGGGTCAGTTTCGAGTTTGCTGGTTTCGGGTCAGGTCGGGTCATTTCGGGTTCGAGTCATTTTCGGGTCAACTATTTTTAAGTTATTCATGGATAATAATCTGTTTGCAACAATAAACATTCGGGTTATAGTGGGTAGGAGTCAATTCGGGTTTCGGGTCAAATTCGGGTCTTGAGTTTGGGTGTTGGGTCAGATCGGGTCAGTTTTGCCAGGTCTGAAAACTATAGATTAGAGTTGTTCAAGTGCGGGCTGACCGTACCACTTGGCTTGCTATTGAAGTGGGCTTGGGCATAGAAAAATAATAAAATGGTGGGTAACGGAAAACAAAAATAGGCCCGCTAAAATTAATGTGCGGGTATGGAGTAAGAGAAATGTCCATGGGCGGCCTATTAGGCTCGCTCAAAAATATATATTTTAATATTATTATTTAAATGACAACGTTAATAACATTAAAAAAAATTTGTAAATCAATATAAACTAATTAGTTTTTTTTTTTACGTAAAATTAAGCAAAACAAAGTCCAAACCCAAAAAAAATGTCCATAAACCTACTTTATTCTTGGTGGTAAGTAATTTTATTTAGGTTAACACCTGATTTTTTTTGTTTAAACTTCGAGTCCGCAAGCTCGCGGGTAGGCCCGCCTATTTTGTGGGCGGGCTTGGACAATCAAACTAGGCCCGACATAATGGGCGAGGGTTGCAAAATTAAGCCCGCCGGTCAATATTTTCATGCGTAGCCCGTTCATGTCCGGCCAAGCCCGCTGATGATCATCTCTAGTATAGATATATTTACATTCGTATGGAGGATTAAGAAAAAATAAAATTAATTTGGTAAAGAAGTCATTCTTGCCGGGTTCGCTTTTTGAGAACTCAACCGAAACATGACCCAGTTAAATATTGTGTCGTGTTCGTGTCGACCCACTTACTTGTATAAATGGTTCTTTTAAACTTATCCGAAACACGTTAATTCCGTGTCATTGTTTGCTGGCCATCACTTAGCACTTTGTTAGCGAAAATCTTTCTAGCCCAACTTGAATTTGGGAAAAATGATTACGCATCGGATGTATTGCCTAACACTCTTTTAGTTTTTGAGATTACATAGATTTTTTTTCCGAGTATTTACAATTTACAAGTTATATAATAATTTTTTGATGGAAAAACTCAAAATTAATTTAATTGATAACTATAGTTTTTTTAGCAATGTTGTATTTTTTTAGCTTAATATTTAAGTAAACACGCTCACAAATTTTATACTAAAACTCAAATTCTTTAAAATAAAACTCAAAAAGTTTATCACAAAACTCAGAAAATACATAATCAGGTGTACTACATCTGATATATAATCCATGAACTGCTTGAATTTGGCAATTTAGTTATATTGTGAGAAACCAATCGTTTGTAAATAAATGGTATTCCGAATTATTATTGGGAAAGACGACGAATGTTCACTTTTAAGAGTAATAACCACATTTTCTCCTTTACAATAAGGACATATGATGAAAGTGTACAATTAAAGTAGTGTTCTCGGGAATTGAGATCCTCTGTTCCACATTCGTTCTCATCTTGTATCCCATAATCTATATCGTACACCACAACTCTCATAAAATAAAAATGGCAACTATATCTATTTCATGACATGTCACTAGGGATAATGAGACATAAGATAAACAGAAAAATTTATTACTCTCTTCATTCCACTTTAATTTGACCATAATTGTCCCTTGATCAATAAACTTTCATACAAGATATAACTATATAACCAAAATGTGAATGGAGAGCTTGTTTAGCTAGGGGGATAGTTGATAGTTTACTATCTTCATTTATTATATATTTACAAAAAGGAAAGTCAATTTGAAACGGGGAAATCACAAAAAAAGGGACAATAATAAGAGTGAAATAGAGGAAGTAGGAAACAGAGGAAGTAGGAAACTACGTCATTAGAGTTCTATCAACAATATGTGTAACTACACAAATTCTGGTTTCAGACGGCGCGACCCGTCTTAAGCAAGACCAATGGGTGTAACTAAAGACCCATAAACTATGATATAACCTTGCCAAAGCAACAACAAAACAAGGGAGACATCCTCATTATATAGTTTCTAGCACATATTATAAGACAGTCACTATTCATCTTAATCTTAAAACGGGTTATATAAATCCCAAATCACCCCACCTATTGCTTAAAAAATATCAATAATTTTGCCTTTATTACCACTATGTAGTAGTTTTTGACATGTCGTAAGCTTTAGACAAATAATGTCATCTTAAGCAAGACTTACTGAGTTTCCAGTTCTATACAGCTGTACGCATCACTTGAAACCTTTGAAAAGCGGGAAAATATGAGAAAAAGTAATATACTCCGTACGGGATTTACATTAGTTAAAAATTAAGAATAAGTATTTAAATATCATAAAAGAATGAGATGTTAGAAGATTTAGGTAGTGGAATACAAGACGAGATACGAAAGTGAAACATAGGATCCAAACTCAATATTTGTATATTTTGGGTAATCCAAAATTTATAAATTTTGAGCTCTGTAGGCAAATTTTGAATAATGTATTCCTCCTCGATTTGAATGACACGGTACTATGTTAGTGACATACTTCCTCCATTCAACTTCACTCTACCACTTTCATTTTTGCACACTATTCATGAGTCGGCATCTAATTGCAATTTTCTCTCAATATATAAGTGACAATATATTCATGTGTGATCTTGTTTGATTCGTCTTTACGAGTACATTATTAATATCCAATTTTTATAATTTTTGCAAACACATAACTAACGATATTTACCGCGTAAAACACGTCTCGGCAAACGTGAAAAAATTATTTGGTAGAGTGGAGTTGAATGGAGGAAGTATTACTTTGTTCTTGGTGAAATTGGATTTCATTCAAGTGCTAGATCATGTGATACTTCTTCGGCGGTCAATTGTTGTTCTATTTTTTTTTTGGTGTATCAGTCAGTCAGTTCTTTGGTTTTGAGTGTCTCAGTACTTTGACCTCAATGAGACTATTGTCT
Source organism: Heliosperma pusillum (assembly GCA_022085475.1). Lineage (NCBI taxonomy): Eukaryota > Viridiplantae > Streptophyta > Magnoliopsida > Caryophyllales > Caryophyllaceae > Heliosperma > Heliosperma pusillum. Next base: position 127,203 of record JAIUZE010045464.1, on the reverse strand, counting down.
ATTTGTCATTCATTAAATATAACCCCAAATGATCCCCTACTAATTCTTTGGTTTTGTGCTGTTGGAAAATATGCGTACCTTAATAGCGGAATAGGTACGATGATCGACGTGCCACTTTCTGTCCACGAAACCGAAACTGAAACCAAGACTGATTCCCGGTGGCTACTAGAGTCACCGGATATAGTCACACCCCAAATTACAAAGCTCCAATTTGATGGAGAGCTTAACCGTGATTATAGTGTATCTTATGAATTGTGTTGTGTGTTGTTGTCTATATCTCATCTCTTCTCATATAAGAGATGTCTTTTTATATTACTTTAAGTAGATGTTACAAAGGGAGAAATTAAGAAGAATAATGATGATTAAATTCTGATTTAATGGCTCATTATTCACCTCTTAATGTCACCTCATTATCACAAAGATAATGTAACAACCACAACTAATGTGACCGTTAATTACTGAATTTCAATACTCCCACTCGGCCACACATCCGAGTCAACTCCCACTTGGCCACACAACCAAGTCATAAAAAAAAACACAACTCAAAAAAGAACTAGCAACCACGACTCATACAGGAAAATGGGACGTGCGACCAAACATGTAACAAGTAGTGTTATATTAAGTCTCCATCAAACTAACATAACACTTTCACAATAACGATTCCCCAGATCATTCAAACAACACCGCAGCATACACTGTCCCTTTATGCTATAACATGTTACGTAGTTATATACAAAATATAACCGCCGGCCGGGCTTAACATGATGTAGTTGAATTGACCATTCCTAAGCCACTAATGAAAATTCATCTTAACTTGACTGCTTTCCTAACATGACCCATTGAACCAACGACTTTATGATTCTTCGAAATCATGCTAAAGTAGCAACATCAAATCTCGATTTCATCTCACAGCTCCAAGTCAAAGGGTTTCGTACCAAAATAGGACACACAAGTCCAAAAGGGCTCACACAGTAACAGATTAGGGAACCATCTGTCACTCCTAACGGTCGACAAAACACACATAGTATGATATATGTGTCACAACATAGCTCCCACTACGATGGGCATATCACGCTTCTATGTCGTACGAATCATAAGTCTAGATACTACAAAAGTATTTAACCCAAACCACTAGATTGATATACATAGTTTCCAATCCAACACTTGTGATTCGGCTCAAAGCTTTAGTACGAAAATAGGGTATCTTCTCATACTTCGACTGCAAAATTAAGTCTCATCTTAGACTTACTAAGGCGACTATATAACGAGTCAATATCTTTTCCATACAACTCATGTACAAAGATAATCTCCAACACTCTAAGTGTTCACGTGACTCAGTCTCATCTTGCCCACTACACAAGTGTCAAGGCGATTACCTGTGTGACTAGGCAATCTAAAAGCTTGGTGATATCTTATGTGCCTCATCCTGCAACAAATGCATATGAACATTTTCAAAAGAATCAAAATCTTTATCCAAAAATGTCCATCATCAAACAAATTAACAACTCAACAAGATTAAACATAAGTTGACGCTTTTGCACAATTGGCTCAACACATGAACTAATAAAGAACATATCTTATAAAAATATAATGCGTCAATCATCTTGTTAGTCTTACTTGATGACAACTCTTAGTCCCACATAAGAACTAATCTACTCTTACCACAAAGGCCAAAGTAAAAAACACTTGATTACATATCATTGTGTGAGCGTGTAAAGGATCGATTAGGTAACCAATTACTTATCAATCACTAAATTGACGTTCAACCATGTACTAAAAAAGGTACGCATCAAAATACCAATTACACTAGAACAAGAAACAATACTCTAATCGTTTCTTGCACTCAATCATAGGTTTAGACATAACCAAAATATAAATATTCTTCTAAAGTACCAACATATCACCAATTAATAAAGAGAAACTTATTCTCCTATATAATTTTGACATAACACCATAAAATCCACCATTCCAACTAAATCGTCACACAAATGAGTAATGACTTTTAAAATAAGTATGGTAGACCTCTAACACATGAACACACTAAGAGATACAAAAAAGTTATCATCTTAATCATTTGAGACAGACTCAACTGATCGATCCATGTGTATAAATTTCTCAATCAACTTGATTCAAGAAAATAATCTTACATCCATTTGAAAACAAAATCCAAATAGATAACTAAAACTTAGAAGAAAAGCGGAACGAATCCTAACATTTTGAGAACATATCTCATGATAGTCTTAAACCTAACTGTCACAAAAACACACATTGTCACAATGTATTTATGCTCTCATATAACGATCCATTTTTATTACTTGGTGAATACTCTCACTTACTAAAAGTGATAGCTCCCACTTACTAAAAGTAGTAAAAATAACTGAATAGTTAGGACAGCTCCCACTATCCTCCATAATGAGTAAATCATCTCTCAAGGACCAACCTTATGTTAATCCTTATAAGTTGACATACAAGTTAACATTTACTCATCAGTAAACAAAGTCTCATCTTTACAATGGATCATGGAACTACTCCCACTATCCAAATATAAAGAGAAATTAAAACTTTTCTTGGTGACTCAATGAGCTCACAAATTCTCCCACTCACCAAAAGATAGTTTTTGCGTTGTAACGAATACAAGGCAAAAGTCTACTAAATTTCACCGAACACTTAGAAACACATCCAAGTGATGAAATATTGTGGGTCGCTTAAACACAAAGTATGATAAATATTAAGGCATAAACGACCAACCTATTATCCAAAACTTATTTGGAGTGGACAAAATTTCCTCGAAAACATATTTAAGGAATCCTCCTCTAAATTAAAAGAAGGAATACTTGATCAACGTCATACTTCACTTAACCATGTCAAGTGATGGACAATTCCTCAACTATAACAATTTTTTGTCATAGCGATTATGAATTATAAGATCTAACACACACATATTTTTTCTCATATTCACTTTGAACATATCAAAGATTTATTTGAAACCAACATATTTACTAAGAGTATTGACTCTAAGTTCAAAATCGGTTTTCACCTTTTATTATAAATTGTTTGAACATATCAAATATTTAATAATATGATAGAGGGAAAAATATACAGTCTCATGATGGTCCTTAACATTAAAATACCCACAAATAAAAAAAAATAAAAATAGATTGAAATATAAAAGTTAAAGACAATGAACACATGTTAAAATGTAATCAAGCAGAAGAATAACAAAATAATGCGGTGAACATATATATTTTGGCCAAACACATAGCCATAAGAATTATTTACTTGAGGTTAAATAATAATAATCCGTGATTTCCAATAAACTAATTATTGGAAAATAATTTTGCACTCCAAGTGCTTATAGAATAACACATCAAAGTAGCACAAAGCTTCTTTGAAAACAAAAAACAATGTAGCATGGCTAAAAAGTTAATTATCCATCGACAAACAATGGATTAAACAACTACGAGTTATAAATATTCCCACTTTGTTTCTAAATCCACAAAGGACAAGAATTAACATCGGATATAAGAAACACACATAACTCGAATTGATGGAAAAATAATGTCATTTGACTCGAATCTATCATGAACCAATTTAATATTATTTTCACATTATTCTCTCGTCGACACTAAGTCAGACATATTTAAGTAATACCACATATATGTCCTTAATAGTAAGAAAAAACATAGACCATTAATAATCGTATCGGGAGTCATCAGCCACAAAACGCCATCTTCTCCCGCCTCAATAAGTTTGAGACTTTTATTAAGGATTGAGTGTAATAACAACGAAACATAAAAAATTTTCCATTTTTCCTAATCCCATAATTGGATGGCAAACAAATCACCATGGAAAAAATAACTCCTTACGTCAGTCAATCCCGTATTTAAAAAGTATATCATCTCATGTAAGATAAACATAACTGTGACAGTCCTTTAAACACTTTCGGAACAAAACACATAGTCTTGTACACTATGTCATTACGAAATTGACTTATACTTAGTCTCATGCTACATAAGCTGTAAGACATGTCTCAAAACTACTTAAGAGGTCTACGTACAAAATAACACAATTTTGCATGCATCAAGCTTACTATATTTGAACAAATATTGTACAAGACACAGATTTTCATAATCCTACTCATTTGTAAGATATTCAACCTCGATAATAGTGATCACAATTTCTCAAAATCGTGATTATTAATAAGATACTAAATCTTATCACGCTAGCCATTCAAGTTCAAACCGCTTTACCAATGGTGAACAAATCACCAAAACACTTGTTGTCATACACAAGTATATGGATGAAGGCACAATTCAAAAAATAAATTATTAAAAAAACTTTCATTTATATTGTTCGTTCGAAAATTTCGCTAAGCTCATAATCATCACAAACGCCATAAAGAAGAAATTTTAACAATTTAATTAACTCTTAAGATTAAATGAAACGAAATCAAATAACCATTACAAAACACTAAACAAATTAGCTTTACCCTTATAGTATCGACTAAACAAATTAGCACAAGCAATAATATCACTTAGATATTAGACAAACACTATGCAAAACAAATTTGTATGTCTTAAAAAAAAATAATTAAAATTCCTTAATCATAACACATATGATTCTTTAAATGAGTTTTTGATACACAACTAATATGTATTAAATTATTTCTTATCTCTCATGTAAATACTAAATTTACATGTCATATATCACTAAGATATAAATTATTTATGCAAGACAAAATTTTAAATTAATTAATATATCACTAAGATATAACGAAATTTCTTATGTAAAACAAATTTACATGTACAAGTATACCACAAAGATATAGATCATTTATGTAAAACAAAATTACATAAACTAATTAATTACTATATCACAAGGATATAAGCCATTTCGTAAAACAAATTTACGAGAACTCTCATATAAAAAAAAAAGTCTTTTTGTAAAACAAATTTACAATAACTATTATATCATTGTGAATTATAATATACGCTTTGTATGTAAGTTATAAAATCTCACGAACAACAAATGTAAATAGGATATTTATTTTCTCTATGTAAATGTAATACAAAATTACACAACTTTCACAAGATAAAATGAACGAAACGGATTCGTAAGTTCTATCTTTATCTTGTAAAAGACAATATACAAATAATTATGAGTAGCATATACTGATTTTGTCACGAAGTCAAACATTAGTATTTCTCACACTCATAAATTTGCTAGCTGATTGCTTAAAAATAAGAAGTCACTAAGACATTTAAAAAAAATTACATACAAAGACAACTATTACGTGACTTATAAAATATCACTTAGATATTTACCATTTACACGTAAGATAAATTTTTATGAAACACACTCATAAAATATAATTTATATCACGAACGATATAGATACCCACATAAAACAAATTTACATGGTCCAAACTCAAATATATATGCGGAGTATGAAACACATTCATAAAATATATTGCACAATGATATTAACAGATTAAGCATTATAAGTTAATACCACTTAAATATTAACAATGATATAAACAATTACTTGCACAATATTGAATAGTTAAGCAAGCCATAATATTCACATTTCAACATGCCAAAAAAAAAACAATGACATTGCCAATATATGAGAAAGTACCCAACTTTCTAATTGTAAAAAATATAGTGACAAACAACTTGCTTATCTATCTTGCTGCAGTAGAAAAAAAATACTCCCTCTGTTTCCCTATGATATTCTCACTTTATTAAAATAATATATCTCACATATATTTACTAAATGGGAACATCATTAAAAAACGGAGGGAGTAGTACACAATTACACAATACCCAATGAGTCTAGATTGAAATTTGTAATAAAAGATGATAGCAAAAATCACAATACCACTTACGGAGTGAAGAAGGCCAAAAAAAAAAAAATTCATCTCCTTCATCTCCTACTGTATTTAATACCCAAACATTTCAAGCCTCCTCATTAAGCCACATCATCAATTCATTTTTTTTTTAAATCTTTTTCCACATATACCCCACAAGTATTAAACACTATTTATCGTTGAAATCAAATTTAAATTAGTCGTAAATCAATGTCTTACCCCGTCTTTAGGAATTACGATGCATACGAATATCTTTTATTTACATTTTTTTTAATTGATGGAAATCAAATTATTATTATTATTATACTGCAATTTTTCTGCATTTCAAGACAACGATAATAATTTGTCGAGACGATTTGACGCTAAAGTTTTAAAAAAAAAACATATTGATGTGTCCAAAAATACGACTATGATGTAAAGTAATGGGAACCACTTTCAACACCGTTCCAGTTTTAATTCATTCATGTGCGTTTGGAGACTATGATGAACATTATTGACATACAAATTTTCCAAATAAACATCCAACTTTATAATAATTAAGTTATATATATATTAAATTATATTGATGTGTCCAAAAATACGAAAAATGTAATTAATTATTAAATGACTTGAAACGGAAAAAAAATCAGAAAAGTATGTGCCTAAAAATATAATACGGAGTATATTTTTTATATTAAAATATACATCAGTATTATTTAAACTACTAATATCAAAGAAAAAAAAAACTCAAAACAACGAAAAAACGAGGAACATAACTCATATAGAAAATATATTTGGCAAATTTCATAAACTGCTAATTTAGTGTTAAAGCGCATTACACGAGAATTATTGTTTGTAAATATATTTGTTTAATTTCATAAATTTCACCCAATTATATCATGTATATTTTATTATTAATATATTTACTATTTTTCACAAAAACATCCCCGTGCAATTTTGCACGGGGTTAAAACTAGTATATATATAAAAACAAAACATAACACACCATGAATGCCCAAAAAAACGAAGAACCCATCTTCTTTGAATTGAAGAACACATCTCCATTCCCATTCACCTCTATTAAACATTTAAAACCATACCCATTTATTAATTAGAAAATAGTATTCGAACAAATTGAATACCGAAGCAATCGTTGGCACCACCAAAATCGACATAAGATCAACGCTATCACATAGATCGGCGCCTGAGAAGACGATTGAGCCGACTCACGCACTAAACGCGTCACGGTTGGCATCCGCGCGTGACAGACACACATGGGCACTCCGTCTTCAACCAGAATATCACTATCGTCACACGGATCGAATATATATACTTTGATTTATCCGACCACGCTGTCGAACGCGCGGAACGGTGAAGGCGTTGTAGGTGCAGATGTGTTAAATACTCGGACCGACGACTCACGCCGGAACTAATGCAGGTTTCACACACATTGGGAAAAAGTTTTTTTTTAAAAAAAAAAAAAAAAAAAAAATTGGAGTGCTATCGCGTCTGACGCCGACAAACGGCGGGATAGAGGTTAGTAAAGAGGTATTGGGGCAATAACTATGGTATGTAAATTCAACATATGAATTGGGAATGTAAACATTATCAATGAATTCAACACATGACTCATATTATCAGTTTACAAAAAAACTATATCAGAGACGGTCGAAAACATGGAAAAACAAGACGACTTTCAATATTCAATCATGTTACTCATAGCTGGAACAGAAGCCGAAACACGATTGGCTCTGATACCATTGTTGGAAAATATGCGTACCTTAATAGCGGAATAGGTACGATGATCGACGTGCCGCTTTCTGTCCACAAAACCGAAACTGAAACCAAGACTGATTCCCGGTGGCTACTAGAGTCACCGGATATAGTCACACCCCAAATTCCAAAGCTCCAATTTGATGGAGAGCTTAACCGTGATTATAGTGTATCTTATGAATTGTGTTGTGTGTTGTTGTCTATATCTCATCTCTTCTCATATAAGAGATGTCTTTTTATATTGATGTTACAAAGGGAGGAATTAAGAAGAATAATAATGATTAAATTCTGATTTAATGGCTCATTATTCACCTCTTAATGTCACCTCATTATCACAAAGATAATGTAACAACCACAACTAATATGGTCGTTAATTACTGAATTTCAATATGTGCCAAAATAAAATGACAACAAATGACCGGAACGAAAGGAGTACTTCGAACGTATTATGATTAACTAATAGTGATCTTTACATTACATCCAGCAACTAGCATATGAATACGCTAGAAGAGGAGCATTCCTAGTGCTAGCGGCTAGGAGAGAAAATAGTTTGCGCGAAGTCACAAATTTGTGTATAGAGTTTGGCTCACCGGATGCCATAGCAGTTCCGGCAGATGTTTCCAAGATCAATGATTGCAAACGTATCATTGATTCTACCATAGCACACTTCGGAAGATGTAAGTTATTCATTTTATCACTTCGTTTCATATACTACCATATAGTTAATTAGAATAAGCAAGAGCTAATGTTGATGACTTGATTCCATAATTTCTCTCCCATAGGACTTAACACCGTCTTGTGCGCTTAGAAATTCCTCTATGCTCGACTGAGTTTCCGCTTTTGCAAGTGGCAAAAATTTGTACTTGGTTAAATTTTCTTATCATTCAAAAACCTAAATTTAGAAATGGCTAATATGAGCGTGTATCCAACACTCCTGTACTCACATTATAACTAACCAAGTTCATTTCAAATTTTACAATCAAATAAACCGATGATTTAACTTACATCGATCACCAGCAAAGTATTTTCTACTCGAACTTTTATGTTTGACCGAGAATTAGATTACGCAAGACTAAATTATCTAATGAGTATTAGTGTATCGAATTGTAGTGGATCATCTCGTGAGCAATGCTGGAATTACTTCAATGAGCATGTTTGAAGATTATGACGATTCCATACCAACATCAGTCATGGTACGTGCTTTTCTTTAACAGAGATACGTTGCGAGTCTATTAGGATAGTACAGTACATTAATTCATTATTAACAAGTATTTAACCTTTGAAAATATTATCATCTTCGGTGTGTCGTTCATGGATACAATTGGTTGTGATTGAGGGCTAATGTATGAGAAAAGAACTGGGTATTACGCTTCCAAAATATTAGTCTGCTCGCTTCTAGTACAAACGTAGTTCTATTAGGCGGAGTAATAAGTTTTACATCATGGTATTCATGTTGTTCTTATGGCAGGATATTAATTTTTGGGGTGCTGTATATATAACTCACTTTGCGATTCCTCACCTTCGAAGTACCAGAGGAAAGATTATTGCAATGTCATCGTGTGCATCTTGGCTAACAACACCGCGATTGAGCATCTATAATGTAAGTTAATCAAGTTATTCATGAATAATCATGATATATGTACATATAACTATCACCCCAAAAGGTTGTGAGTTGTGACGATAATGATATGTATAGTTCTCAAAGATAAATACAAAGTCGCTTCATTCGAGTAATTTAGTCTTTATTTACTTATCTTATGTCTGATGATTTACAACTAACCACCCTTTATACGGAGTACAAATTACCACGTATCCTTTAACATATACTTCGTATATCCCATTTGTCACTGCATTTCAATCTTGACCGCAATTTCACTCAGTTTTTGACTCGTTAAGTGAATAATCAATTCTTCTTGTGGCCGCTTCCTTTATACCTGTTTATAGGCTAGTAAAGCAGCTATGGCATCTTTCTACGAGACCTTAAGAGTTGAAGTTGGATCAGACATCCATGTTACTCTAGCTACTCCAGGACTCTTTGAGTCGGAAATGACAAAAGGCAAACATCTTGCACGGGAAGGCCTAATGAATGTTGATCCGCTTCTAAGCGATGTAAGCCTCTTCTATATATGTCTCCAACCATTGTTTATTTATACTTACGACTTATTGGTACATCAATCACACGAGCAAGATTTTTATTTGATTCGTAAAAACACTGATTTAATTGATCACATATATGAATTTTAACAATTGTAACGCGTACTCATATATACCTTGCAATTGAGTAAGTGAGGATGACATAGCATGGCAGAATCGTCTTATATAAGCTCTCGTAATATCTACTACTCCTTATATGAATGTAGGTTCAGGTAAGTTTATTTCCGATGGAGACAACGGAAAGATGTGCAAAGGTTGTTATAAATAGTGCATGCCGTGGACAAAGATATGTGACAACACCGGCATGGTATCGGGTTTCATACTGGTGGCTAGTGTTTTGGCCGGAGCTGGTAGAGTTGGTTTTTCGTCTGCTTTATGTTACCGAGCATGGAGTCTCACCCACCGAGACGTTAAGTAAGAAGATCATGGATCTCCCCGGATTCAAGGAAATTATTCGTCCCTCTTCAACCCAATCTTCTGGTGTCAAGACTGACTAGGACGTAACGGAACTTGTTACGAGATATGCACTACATTATTTTCATTTGTTTCATACATGATATGTGTTGCCGATTACAAACAATGTAAAAGTTTCCAGAAGTTATTTTTTGTTTTCAAAAGTTTTAATCAAGTTATTTGAAATAGAATAAACACATGGCCAGATTTCTATAGTTATTTACGAGGTGAGACACCGCGGAACCAGGATTTTTATTTTGATGTAGCGAAATTGATGCACTAATTGTAAATTAAATAGCGTTGAACAACAACTAAACTTGTAAGTAAAAAACTTATTTTGAGTTTGTTTTACTTTACCTTCTTTCTCTCCAAAAAAAACTCTAGGGGCTTACCAAAAAGCTTGGGGCTAGCTACCACTAATTAATACTTCGTAGTGGTGATGTGGCACCAATAATAATAGACCCACAGAGCTCGACGTGCTCGATGCTCAGAGGTCACCAGGGTCTTAGTCTCTTATCAAAATCGTAACAACCTACAAGTCGGGCTCGTAGTCTTAGCCCGTGATCTGAAAGGGAGCTAGGCATAGCCTATATCAGGCGAGGACCTCCCAAGGAGACTTCGACTGAGCGCACCGAGGCTCTAGTGACGTGACTGATTTCACAGTTTCGAAAGTAAGGTACAATTGCTAGCCTATAGATATCCATCCCAAACCATTTAAGTACTATTCACAATATCCACTCTCAATCTAAAGTATTGCAAAAAAAAATCTAGCTATCTTATTTACCTCGCATGCTGATATAGAACAACTTCCTATACTAGTTGACTTAGGCATCGTACATCTTCTTGATTGTTTTATCTGAAACAATCTTTTTTTTTTTTGGTGACAAATATGGGATTAATCATTATAAGGGTAAAAAATAGAAAAACAAGATAACTAAAAATAAAACAGAGGCTAGGACAATCTATCCTATCTTCATTCTACCAAAGGAACAAAGCGAGGTACAACCACTCCGCTAAGATCCGAGGCCAACGTTGTTTGGAGTCCTATGTAGACCTGGCAAAACTGATCCGACCCGAATAACCCGACTCGATAAAGCTGACCCGAGACCCGAAAGTGACCCGGAATTGCCTGACCCGAGGATGACCCGAAACCCGAATTGACCCGACCCGACCCGACCCGAACCTTGAGTGACCCGAAATAGACCCGACCCAAAATAACCCGACTCAAAACCACCGACCCACAGACGACCCGATTTGAAATGATCCTAAATGACCCAATTTATTGTGATTAGGGGTGATAAACTAAAAATGAGACGAGACAGCCCAAGTGTAGCTAAAGCTCGGCTTGGTCGAAGTCGGCCCGTGCGAGTATGGCTCGACGCCGGGCTTGACTTTAAAACTAACTTGATCATTTTGACCTGAAAATGGCCTAATAAATCGAATATGAAAACCCGACCCAAAATGACTCATACCCGAAATGACCCAAACCCGAAGTGACCCAAACCCGAAAGTGACCCATACCCGAAAGTGACCCGACCCGACCCGAAAGGTTGAGCAAACCCGATATGACCCGACCCAAACTGACCCGACCCAAACCCGACCCGTTTGACCCATTTGCCAGGTCTAGTCCTATGGGTGGAACATCGAAAATCGCCAAATTAACCTCTTGATCAACCCCTTTATTCGCTAGCCAATCCGCAGCGGAATTAGCCTCGCGATAAACGTGAATAACCTTCACTTGCCAGTTCGATTGTGTAATTCTTTCTTTGCAATTGGAGACGAGATGTTGATAAGCCAGGTTCAACTCCGTATCGTTGAGGAAATGTAGGAGCACTTGTGAGTCCGTTTGTATCAGAAGTTTGGACAAGTTAAGATCACGAGCTAATACTAGTCCTCGACGAAGCGCCATCAATTCGGCTCTAGTACATGAACTTACCCCCAATTTTTATGCAAAAGCCTTCATGAATTTTCCTGTACTGTCACGAAAAATTCCTCCTCCTCCAGCGAGACCTGGGTTTCCTCTTGAGGAACCGTCAATATTTAGAACAATCCAGCCAAAAGGCGGTGGCACCCAGCGCACGAAAATTTCTTTCTTCCTGTTACTCTTTTTTCCAAAGAAGAACTCGTCTTTTAGCATAGCTCTTTTAACTTCCTCAAACCTCAAGATTAAGAACTGATAAGAAGGTGTTGCATTACCTATGGAACTTCGGAAAACACGCTTATTTCTCCACCTCCAAATCCACCAAATTGTGATGGTAAAGATAGTTGGCCAGTGCTCTATTCCCAAATTGTTAGAACATGTTAGATTTGAAACCAGCCATTCAGTCAAAGGTAATGAAAAAGAGTCAGATTCCAAAATGCCTCCACGAATCATTCTCCAAACTTTTTTTGCTTATGGGCATTCTCGTAGGGAGGTGAAGGGTCGTTTTTTCTATCGCATTGCAAGCTTGGCATCTCGCATCATCAGTTAGACCCCTTCTAATTCTGTTTGAATTGGTCCTTAGACGGTCATGAAACAATAACCAAACAAATAATCTCATTCGTTGGGGGGCATGAATTTTCCAGGGCAATTTCCAAAGGTTGCTAGGGGTCAACACAGTTTCATTCTTAAGTAGGTCCATAGCAGATTTTATTGTAAATTTTCCTGTAGAGGAGGGCTCCCAAAACAAGCTGTCATAGCATTCACCATCCGGTACAAGGTCAAAACTCGCTATCGTTTGAAGAGCATGGCTTGGAAGGTATTCCGTGAATATTTCCCATTTCCAACCCGAATCGGTATCCCACATTTCTTCTACAGTTGAGTCTTGTAGATGGAGGGGAATATCATATGTTTTAAGCTCTTCAAGAGGTTTCTCCAGGGCCCAAGCATGGGACCAAAACATGGTTCTTTGACCATTACCAATGGATGATCTGACACCTCCTTGTAGAATAGAAACATTTTCAGTGATGCCCTGCCAGGTATTAGATGTCCCTAACTTTCTGTTGAACATGTATGTCTATGTCACACCTTCCATCACAATCTGAAACAATCTGGCAACGTCTTTGGAAACTTCACAAAAAGCCTCGCAAACCCAAAACATGTACTTCTACGAAGTTGACACATCTCAAAAGCGCGACCCCACGAAGTGATAAGGGTGGGGGCACACATCTTGGCACTCCCCATTCTTGACCTCGCGAAGCGCCAAGGGTGGGGACACGCTTTTAGTTACGCCTTATTCTCATGTAATCAGGTCATGCTCACAGAGTCTCAGTAAAAGGTCGCAAAACAACCACCCTATTTGGGTTTACAATGTCATTTTATAAAAAAAATATTTTTATTATAGATCTAGATGGAGGAGCGTAAGATCGTAGGACCCAATTATGAGTCTACCTCTAAATTTTTTCAAATGAATAGGATTTTATGATTCTATAATAAGCATGATAGAATCGTAAGATCCAAGATAAGCCTAGCGTTTCTATTGTAAAATCGTAGGGTCGAATCAGGATTCCGATAACAATGTTGTTACCAAATTGATTTATCGCATCCCTTAATTTAAATCATAGAATCACCATTGCACATACATGGTCCTTATAGTTATCATAGGTTTTTCTAAAATAAGTCCTAAGGACACATGTCAATAATACTTAAATGGAAAGTTTGACAATAAATATGACATTTGAATTTGAAAAAGTGTTTAAATCATTTCATTTTTGCACGATATCTATCATAAAAACTTTCCAATTAAGCATTATTAACATATACCATTAGGGTGCATTTTAGAAAAATTGTAATATAATTAAAGTTTATTAATCCCTTATTATGGTACTAAAAATAAGGGGAAAAAGATTATACATCGGAGGTACTACCTCAGATTAGTATAAATTTGAGTTTTTGTGCATTTTTTTGAGCATTTTAAAGTTTATAAATTACATTTTAAATTTTATATGTGATGTTTTTTGAGTTTTATTGTAAATTTTTTGAGCTTAATATTCAAATTAATGAACTAAAAAACTTTATAATAAAATTCATAATTTTTAATATTAAACTCAAAAACTTTATTGTAAAACTCAAAAACTATATTATCTGTGATAGTATATCAGATGTATAATCCACATACTGTAAAAATAAGGGGAGAGAATATAGTTAAAGACCTAAGAAAAAGTAATCAAATCATTGTTAAGTTGTTATTTATGATTATAGTGTAACATTGGAATACCATAAGCTAATAATTAGGCTAATCTACAAAGAAAAGGTAGCTAGACTATGTCAAAGAAGGGCAATATCATCTCATTTTGATATAATTATCATAAATTCTTATAAAAAAAAGTACGCATATCCGTTTTCTTTAAAGACGTGTCGGATTTTCTCTCACAATGAGGTAAGTGTGAGAACAAGTATATATTAAATCTTCACTTATCCTCCCACTTACCTCTTTGTAATAAAAAATCCGACCTATATTCATTAAAAACACAGTTGGTCTTGCTTCAGACGGACCATTTTGGTCTAAAACAATAAGACGGGATTTTGTAACCACTTTACAGTTAGATGTAACCACTATTGAAAACAAGTTGATATAAGCTGTGGTTACATTTTATCAAAAAGTGACAACATAATCCCGTCTTATTTTTCAGACGAGACGGAATTAGTCCGTCTGAAATAAGAATTTGTGTTAAAAACAGGGTTCCAGCACTGTTGATATAATAATGGAGGCATGGAACATGAATAGTAAAAAATGGAAAAGGTAAAGTGACTTTGGTAGTAAGAGAAGAGGATGGTCCATAAGTGGAACACCACCAAACAAAATAGTTAATGATAAGGTGTGCCATGTTTGGTTCTCCAATTGACAGTTGGTTCTTTATTGGAGTACCAATCATTACTCATATGATCATGAAAATGAGGCATCTTTTTTAAAGTATTGCGTGTTGTTAAATGTTGCAAATTCTCAATTAGTATGTATACATACATCTCACACAAACTCGTGTTGGTTCTTTACCCCCTCCGAGGTGGTAGAGCGACCTACACGCAAGGGTACGAGAAGATATGACCAAAGAATGAAAATCTCTATCATCTAAACATATTTAGAAGACGAGGTCATTCTTCAAACGAGTGACCCGTCTTATTGCTTTAAACGGGTTAAACTCTCTCACAAAAATGCAAGTGTGACGAGTGGAGAGATTATCTATTTTCTCCCACTTGTTCTTTTTGTGAGGGAGATTGACCTGTCTGAAACTTTTAGATGAGTCGTTCTGTCTGAAATGAGAATTGGTGTATTTAGAAATTTATTATTTTTTTGGATTTTTTTTATTATACTGTTTTAATATAAAACATGTTTTAATAAACTTAGAAATATTTTGAATATTATTTAACTAATTGTGATCAATATTAGTTCGTACTTCAATTTTTCATGATATATTCTCGGCAATCGTGTGCCCTTAGGGTAAATACTGTTTTTTTACTTCAACTATCTTGTTTTTTATTTCAACCAATAAAAAAAATATCGTTGCTTAATTATTAATGTTAATATATACCTGAACTTACGAGATACTATTAATATTAGGAAAAAAATTAAATACAACCCTTAAGGAGTTAAAAGAGAAATTTAACTTTTATTATTGTGATTGATTGTATCAGTTTTTGTGTAATTTTGTCATTATTTTCTATATTTATATCAAATTAAGAAGACATTAACTCTTTAAATATAACCCTAAGGGTTGTATTTAATATTACCCATACTAAGTGTTTTAAAGTATGACTCTGTTAGGCAAATCATTTCAGTTAACTTATTTGACCAAAATTTTAGTTAACTTCTTTTTATACAAATTGTTGACAATTTGATTATTTGAACAAATAAGTTACCTAAAATGAAATGTTATCTAGGATATCATTCTTGAACTGATTTTATTTTCCTGTTTTGCCACGTCAATCTATAATGTTAAATTATTATCATATCTTTTTACGTTATTTCATCAAAAATCAGTTACTTTATAGTTAATTTATCAAACATTTTTTATATAATTAGTTACTTTATCAGCTCCTAGTTTTAAGTTATCGTTTCAATTAATTTTACCAAATTGATTGATATATAGATGAAAGGAAAGTAAATATCTTCAACCCTCAATTACTCTCTCTTATTGCAAACATCAAACTTCTAACTACTCAATAAAGAGATAACTAAACTAAACAATTACGGACATTACGGACTATTAATTGCGTTTCAGGATTGAAAATTGGGAAAATGACCCCTTCAATTATCCTTCAAATCCTACTACCTATCTAAAACAGTGTCCACTCAATTGACTCCCAAGTTCCAACCAACACCATTATTAATATCCGTACCATAAACCAATAACATAATATTAGTAATAATTAACACTCTTAATAGTATTAATGTCACCAATCACTAAAGAAAACAAAATTACAATTTTATATTAAAATATAACCTTATATATCTTTTTTTTCTTTCCTGAAACAAGTTGAACTGAATTAAAATAAAGTTGAGCTCAGTTGAGCTAAATTAAATGGTGTTAAGGTGAAGTACATTAATTCAAAATAAGAGTTAATTTTGTAAACAAATGAGCTGAACATAACTGACTAAAACTAATTAAATTAAATAGAACCGAGCTTAAATTAAAGCAGAAAGAACAAGGTCTTAAAAATTAAATGATACTTTAATTTTCATTACAAAATGGTTACTTTTCTACCATCAAACATAAAACAAAATGTATTAATGTAATTTAGAAATCAAACCAAGAAACCACGAAAATAAAAACAAAGTTATTTACACAATAATAATAAACTCCCATCAATTTTCTACACTAGAATGGTCCTCGTTTTCTTCCTATCTTTCCCAAACAAACTCAACATCTAAAATCCTCTTTCACACGTTCTCAACCTCAGTCACAACTCACAACACATGGATGACGATAACACACCCACTGACAAACCACAGCTAACCGTAACCGCAACCGCAACGAAGCAGCAACAACAATTAGCTCCAAAACGAACCTCAACCAAAGACCGACATACCAAAGTAGACGGCCGAAGCCGAAGAATACGAATGCCAGCAGTTTGTGCTGCAAGGGTATTTCAACTTACAAGAGAATTAGGTCATAAAACGGATGGCGAAACCATTCAATGGCTTCTTCAACAAGCTGAACCTGCTGTCCTTGCTGCTACTGGGACAGGAACCATTCCAGCTTCATTTATCACCGCTTCCAGTTCAAATTCTGGCTCGCAACAACTCGGGTCTGTATCTTTAGGGTTGAGAACTAGTACTGATAATTCTGGTACTCGATCCAGTTGGGCTGGTTTTGGAGTTGGTGACGGTCTTGGAAGATCTCATCAACTTGGTACGTCCATTTGGCCAGGTACAAATAGTGGGTATTTTGATGGTTCCAGTATGATTTCAAATTTATCGGGTCAGAGTCAGAATACGGGTTATTTGACTAATTTTCAGTTACAAGGTGTTGGGTTGCCTACTACTAATATGGGTTTACTTAGTTTTACTCCATTTTTGACAAGAGGAGGTCAGATTCCGGGCCTACAGTTGGGCCTGGCCCAAGATAGTCATGGTGTTATTGGGCCGGGTTATCAAAGGCAACATCAAACTCATGAACAACACCAACAAGAAGAAGAAACTAGTGCTGAAGATTTGCATCAACAACTGAATCAATCTCATTCAAATGATAATTCAAGAGAGCAATGAAAAATGAAATTTATTACTTACTTTTTGTTTTGTTTGGGATTTCTAATTTAATTTTAGTTGTGAATTGTGAGATTTTAGATTTGTTATTGTTTATATTTGTATGTAAAGTATGTTGAGAATTTATGGGAATAGTGTGATTTGATGGGGAATGTTTCTAAATCTAGCTATGATTAAGAGTCAATTTGGGGAAAAACTGGAAAAAAAAAAGGGGCATTTAATTCTCTTATTTGTATTTTTAGTGGTGACTGTCAGTTTTGTGCATTCTTTCTTCATTAAAAAAAATAAAAAATTATTATAAAATCATATATGTAGAATTGTAGATACAATCATACTAGGCTTATTATTTAATTTTTTTTATCTCAATTATTTGTTTAATTTTACTGAACATTTGGTTCAACAAAGAAAAGGGAATGTAAATTAAAAATGAACCTAAATGAATTATCACGGATTTTCCTTCTTGTTGCTCACACAAGGAAAGGACTAACAATCAACAACCCCCACCTTAACACTATCATCCAAACACCCCTTTAATGTTAAACTAACGTATAATATCTTACTAGTTTTAAACCCGTGCAATATTGCACGGGTCTGTTGTATCAAAAGTTGTTATTAAAATGTTCGTTGACATAGATTCAGTTTTATATTAAATATTTATCATGTTAAAAATTAATTATATTTAAAAATTAAGAGTAATATTTTAAGTAAAGCAATAAAATCTGCCTTTTTTGTCTAACAGTTTCAATTGGCCACGGTAATAGTTTAATTATAAAGAAGATTTTAGATTTGAACTACAACTTTCTTTAGCTTGCAATTAGTATAAATTATATTAGTGTCAAGTGGTTGGGTAATTATTATAGTAAGATACTCCTTCTTGTCAGCTAAATTTGACTTTCTATTCGGTCTTGTTACTTAAGCGGCCTAAAAAAAGATCGGCTTATATACGATGAAACAAAGTTATTTAGACAAAAATTATCATAGGATTAGTAAAATTAAAAATTGTTAAATCTGTTTTTTTTATTTACACCCGCGCATTGACAAAATGAAAGTTTTGTCCCGTAGATATCTAAAAATGATAGTTATGACCCAATTTCATATTGTACAAATTGTTATTTAGTAGACAAACAAAAATTTAAGACGGAAACACCCGTCTTACATATTTGTGAAAAATAATATGAGACTCGTGAATTTATTATCAGCAACGAATATAAACAAAGTCCATAGTAACATATAAAGCTACACGCGGCCCATGTCCAAATAAACCCCTATCATATCCATATTCGTATAAAATCTTGAAAACAAACCCTACCCACCCTTTACTCTCTTTCTCGCCTTTCTTCAGCCATCCCTCTTTCACCTCTCTTTTTACCCTCACCCCTCACCATAAAAAACTAGTGACTAATCAGCACTATTGAATATGATAATCATTACACATTCAAATGTATGATGTTTTTCATTTGTTTATTATTTTATCAGTTTACAGAAATTTTTGAGTCTTATTTTATTTCTTACTCATTGTATAAAGTATTGTCATTTATAAGTTCAATTTTTATTTATTTCAAATTTATTCAATATTTTTTCTTTGTTGTTTCATATTTTTGTTCATCAATTTCGACCATATTTAATTAGTTAATTTTCTTATATAAGTAAGGTGTTTCATAAAACAATATGTTTTAAATTATTTTCTTTTATAAAGCAATATGTTATTTCTTTTAAATATTCACTTATATTTTTGGCACGATTTAGTTTTGATTATTTTTATAACATTAATATTTTTATTAGTATTTTTTTCTCATGATATTCTCATTTTTTGAGTCAGATATCCGTTAAGCTTTTATTTTTAATTTAATTTATTAATTTTTTTATATTTTTTGTGAGTAAAGTTTCCATCTTGTGATTTACATCGGCTTATATCAGATTTTTGTGTTTTTTTTTTTTTTACAGTTTTAACTGAATCTTTTAACACCTTCACCCTCAAATCACACCCATCTCCCACCACCCTCAAAACTTTGCTGCCACCGCCGTCTTACCCATAAAAATTTGGTTGTTCGAATTTGTAATATGAAGTTTAGTACTGATTTTATATAGTTTTTTTGTAATTTTTTTATGTTGATATTGTATTAATAAGTAATTTCAATAATGAAAGTGGGATATTAGAGGGTAAATAATTAGTGTGGAAATGAGAGTAATTAAATGGTGTGTAATTCTTGTGGGTCCTACTCACCTAAAAAAATGGGAAAAAAGGTGAGTTTTTTCCAGCCAATAGGAAGGCTGGAAAAAACTCTCCTTTTATATATAGGGGGATTATTCACAACCTATAGTTATTTCTATAGTTTTACATGTGTCATGAGTCATGACTCTCATAGGTACAGTTAGGGGTGGCAATCGGGTCAGTCGGGTCGGGTCATGTCGGGTTCGGGTCATATCGGGTTCGGGTCGTATCGGGTCAGACAACCCTATCGGGTCGGGTCGGGTCGTTATCGGGTCATGTCATTTTCGGGTCAAATGATACATCGGGTCGGGTCGGGTTTGGGTCGGGTCGTAATCGGGTCCGGTTATTTTTTCGCAATATTTCAATATTTTTCCATTAAATCTAGTTTTAAATTATTATTTGGTTTAATTAATTCATTATTAAGTCAAACATATCAATTTAAACAATAAATCACTTTCATTTTGATCATTATTAAGGTTAATAATTGTCAGAGCGTCAATTTAATCGGGTCAATATCAGGTCGGGTCAATGTCGGGTCGGGTTCGGGTCGGGTTTAGGTCACTGATTTTCTGGTCGTCAACGGGTTACGGGTCGTCATCGGGTCGGGTCGGGTCGGTTTCGGGTTGCAGTATTCTCGGATCGGGTCGGGTCGATTTTGCTCGGGTTTCGGGTCGGGTAACTCGGGTCGGGTCAGACTTGCCAGCTCTAGGTACAGTTGGCAAGTCTTACACCAAAATAGACCTAGCAAAATCCGAAAATGTTGCAAACAAAATTGACCTACGCGATGATGACCCGCACCTGAGTTAACCCAATTAATATAAGTTATACCCAAAATGGAGCCCAACTTGACCTGAGATTACTCTTAAGTCCGTCGCCCAAGTCAACTTGATATTGTTTCGACCTGATCCGAATGATAACTTGAAAGTTGATCGATACGAAGGATAACAAGATATTCTCTAAATGTAATAAGACGGATTTCCTTGTGTTTCTCATGTTTCATGTCTGGACTTTGAAGCTAGTGGAGCTGATAGTGGTGGAGCTAGTGGCTGACAGTGGTGGAAACGGGCAAGATTTTCAATGTTTTCAGTTATGATATTTTTTCGGATGTATCTTATGTTATTCAGTCTCCCCCTAACTAAAATTTTAACTCCGCCCCTGATCTTTGAATTCTATTTCGGTATATCTATCTCATAAATGTGCATAAGACCGTCACAAGTTCACAACATCAAAAACAAGTAATATAAGACCATCCCCAAGCAGAGGTCGCGCTAACTAGGTCGCGACCCGGTTTTACTCTTAATCTCACTTTAATTATCTTGACCTACTTTTACCCTCCCAAGCAGAATGTCATGACCTAAGTCATCAACCCAATCATTTTCCACTTCACATCATTCCCAAACATTTCTCACATTCTCTACCTCACTTTTCTCTCTCATACTTTTCTAATTATTTTTCCTAACATTTTATAAATAATTATTTTTTCTATTATTGTAAATATCTTAATTGAATAAAAATACCCCAAAATTTTATGGCTATGTTAATCTTATGAGTTACTTTACGGAAAAAAAATATTACAGTAAATAACAATTTTATTATTTCGAAAAATTATTAGACGATTTCATTAACAATTAAAAAAAATTTGGAAAAACATAATTTCACATATAAAATAACGCATACATAATTAACAAAAATAAAAATTTAAAACATTGAATACTACGAAATGCATTAAAAGCCCCTTTTAGTTACGAAAGTTTTGCCAAATATGCTCAATAAGATCGTTTTTAATGCGTTATGAGTTGCACAATCACGAATTTCACATGAATTTGTACGAACCGTTAATATAATTAATCCAACGGTTATATTCGATCCAACGACTATATTATAATTAATCCAACAGGTATATTTGAACGACGAAAATTTAAATAAATGATTTGCAAAAAAAATGGGCCAAAAATTTATATACTAATTTAAATTGATTTCTTCAAAATTTAAATAAACAATTTAACAAAATATGCACCCTTTTTTTTGTTCTTCAATATTCAACCAATAGAAATGGTACACACAAGTGGTCACAAATGAGGTCAATTTGTATCAAGCAAGATCACAAATTGACCATATATGAGTTTGGTCACAAATTAACAAAATAAGGTCACAAGATTATCTTTCTTAATGATGTAATTGCCATGACCAAGCAAGGTCATGACCTACCTATTGACTTTGCTTGGGTATGGTCTAATGTCTTCAGATTTTATTCATTACAATTACAAAGAACATTACTTGAAACACCTCAAACAACATATCTAAAGGCGGTACAAAGTGGAAGCACTACATAGGGTGCTCCCTACACTGGAGCTGATGCGTCGTCTGCCCTCATCACATCCTACACATCAAACCCAAAAAAAAATTATGTTAAACTATATGTAATCAACTTTCTATTTATTTATTCATTGTTCCGAGTTCCGACTATCTCTATCATTTACATAGTTTATACGGAGTATCTTTTACATGTGTTTTTTACGAGCACACTTATGTAAAATCCTATGAAAAGAATGATTCACAATAATATTAAACCTAAATCAGGTGTCAATCAGGTCGGTTACGGGTCGGGTTCAGGCAGTTCGGGTCCTGTCGGACCCGGGTTTGGTCGGGTCAAGTTGCTTATTCAGGTCGAGTCGGGTTCGGGTTGAGTCGCTTACGGGTCAGGTTAATCAGGTCAATAACTACAACAGGTCGGTACAGTTTCGGATCGGTTGACCAATGAGTCGGGATATATCAGGTCAATATGCTTGATCAGGTCGAGACCGGTTTGGTTTCGGGTTATTGATGGGTCGGGTATTTTATATTGTCGTCTTAAATTTGAAAATGAATCTGGTCAATGGTCGAGTCGTTCTGTTAAAAGATCACTTTTAAACTTATGAATTATAATATTGGATTAGAGGAACTCGATACAAAAGATATTTGTAAAATATAAGAGTATAACACTATAAAAGTTGATGATTGTATAATTTCATTGAACACTTATATTGCTCGACCTCGGTTATAACTTATAAGTATATGACATGAGACATGACTCATGAGTGCCTATTCAGTGTCGGATTCGCCTATATTATGGACAAAAAATAATATTTTTGGTCTAAATTAATCAGTTGTTTATGTAGTTCATAGTTTTGAACATTTGACATATGAAGTATGACAAGGAAATAAATGAATTACCTATGAAATAGATTTTATTTATTATCTTGACGGTGATCCTACGTATTTAAGTTTGAATAGGCTCTATTAGAATGATGTATTTGAGGTTTGGATTTTAAGATCATAATTAATAACCGAGGTCGGATTGTATGGTCATAACTCATAACTCTTTCTTCCCTTTATTGTTCTCAATGGAGCCAAAATTAAACACTGTTTTTCTCACAAAACGTTAATTTAAAATATTCTACATATATCACTTGCAAAATAATTATTAATAAGTTTAAGGAAAAATTGCAAATAACCACCACGTATTTGCGTATTTTTACAAATAACCACCATGTATTTGTAATTTTACAAATAACCCCCAGACTTTCACGTATACTCCCCAATTACCACCGTATTTTTTTTCCGATGCGAATTTTACATATTTTCCGCATTATTCATTGACGATTTACACGAAATACCCACATTAACCCTATTTACTTAGACTTTCCCATATTACTCTTATCCACTCAATAAAAAATTAACATTAAAATCAAGACCCAAACCAATTGAAATTTTCAAACCCTAAATCCCCCTGAATCAATTACAATTTAATCAACTCTAGGATATGCTCCAGTTTATCTAAATGATCCCCAAATCCAACTGGAAATTAGTTACAAGGGTTTGTATTCGGGTTCGAGTTAGCATTACACTATCCCTCTTGACTTACCAAACGTCCAAACTCGAGCGAAAATGAGCTGCCACCCAGTTGAGCTCTAGTAATACTATCCGCAAACCCGGTCTAGGTTGCTACCCGATTGACACATAACGAATTAGTTCGACACCGAACTTGACCCGAATAAAACGAAGTGGATATAGTTTCCGTCCCACTGGTGACTAAAATGGCGGGTTCGGCGGGGAGAAGTCACTAGATTGTTTCGCCGTCCGTTTTGTGACCCAAATTTCGAGTTACTTTGAAGACCCGGGAAGCACAAAGACTATAGAGCGGGCATTCGGATCCTCCGACTATGGCCCTCAAATTTGGTGTGACGTCTTTCTTGGAGCTTCGTTTTGGTGGTAATTGATTTTGTTGTTGCGCTGGTGGTGGGTTGTTGTTGTGTGGCTGTGTTCATCCGTGTGTGTATGAAGGTAAGAGAGAGATGATGATCATGGCATTCAATGATATACTGATAGCATTCAACAATCCGTGTGTTCATCCATTTTGTGATCCAATTTGGGGGATTATGTTAATTTGAGTTGAGTAATGGTCTAATGGATAAAGGGTCATATGGGAAAAGTTAGTGATGATAAGTAAATAGGGGTAATATGGGTATTTCATGTAAATCGTCAATTAATTAGTCGGAAAGTATGTGAAACGAGTCTCGGGAAAAAAATACGGTGGTAATTGGGGAGTATACGTGAAAGTTTGGGGGTTATTTGTAAAAATGTAAATACGTGGTGGTTATTTGTAAAAATACGCAAATACGTGGCGGTTATTTATAATTTATCCTAAGTTTAACTAGGAATATAGCATACTAAATTTACAACTGACTATTTATTTTAAGATTA
Source organism: Heliosperma pusillum (assembly GCA_022085475.1). Classification (NCBI taxonomy): domain Eukaryota; kingdom Viridiplantae; phylum Streptophyta; class Magnoliopsida; order Caryophyllales; family Caryophyllaceae; genus Heliosperma; species Heliosperma pusillum. Next base: position 102,338 of record JAIUZE010045464.1, on the reverse strand, counting down.
CATTTTGTTTTGAAAAATAAAATGAGCGATAATTTTTTATATCAAATTTATTAACAAAAAAACAACCTATAAAGAAATTTAGATTCTTAAAAAAGATTATTTGGCTATGAGTCGGATCGAGTTTAATCGGGTTAAAACGGGTTACATGTCGGTTCAGTTCGGTTTGGGTCAGGTCGGGTTTGTCGGTGAATCGGGTTTCGGGTCGGGTCGGGTCGGGTCGGGTCGAGTCACAAGTCGGTTCGGGTCATATCATTTCAGTATCTATCGGTTAACCTTCGGGTCGGTTTCAGTTCAACAAATTTACGGGTTCTATCAGGTCGGTTTTCGGATAAGTCAGGTCGGTTCTTCGGGTCGGGTCACCTTTTGCCAGCTCTAGTTCCGACTATCTCCATCATTTACATAGTTTATACGGAGTATCTTTTACATGTGTTTTTTACGAGCACACTTATGTAAAATCCTATGAAAAGAATGATTCACAAGAATATTAAACCTAAATCGAACAATTTCAGCGAATCGGATAATTATATTATAGGCCAAATTCTCACTTAAGACTTGTATACCCGTGTTATACACATATTAAATTTTAAGACGGATAAAATATATTCATATGGATGAATGAGCCAAAAGCAGAATTTATAAGATAAAAGTTAAAATATTTGTCTTATAGGGTAATATACTTATATGAGATAATACTTGACCTGTTTAAATATTAAGATCGATACTAACTGATATTATAGAAAATACACCAAAACTCATTGAAAATAGATATATCGGTCTTCATTTGAAAACGGGTCGAGTAGAAATAATACTTAGTGTTAGAAATAATACTTTTTCCGTCACTATCAATTATTATCTTTTTATTTTGGCACAAAGAAAAAAGAAAGAGTAGGTGATCATTTGTAGTTATTTTTAGTGGATGACAATAGACAATAGTTCTATACTTCTATTAGGGTTAAATTACTCATAAATTACCTTCCTAATATAGAAAAGACAACTATTGAATGAGACCGCCAAAAAAAAAAGGATAATAATTGACCGCGACGGAGGGAGTACCTGACAAGGCAGGGGGCTCCTATGAACGTGTCGTGGCTTCAAGTTATCAATTGAGAAAGCAGGTGACATTTTCACAGACTAAATCAAGGTTGAAATTGAAAGATAAACAAACTTATGTACGGAGTAATTCTGTAATTCTGTGTATGAGTTAACTTATTTATGTGTAATACTACTCCCCCTTCCGTCCCTATTTATAGGAATAGTAAGAATGAGTCGGACACTAGCGTGACATGCAGATCAGATGTGCTACACACTTCGAGCACTCCCTAATTTTACTAATCTATAACACAAATGCTCATTTGTGACGGATAAGTAAAACTAATTGAATTTATAATGAGTCGGACACTTGTGTGACATGCAGATGTGCTACATACTTCGGAATATGATAGAGTTACACCAGGTGTATGAGGCGTCTCATACACCGCCAATACAGTTTTAACTCCTTAATTCCCTTGATTCCTTCATTAATTACTCCTCAATAATTGTGTTCTCGGTATTGACAACCTATCCTATTAATTATTTTAACGGATAATTTAATTCTATATACTTTGTCTCTGAAAAAAGAAATGAGCTTACGAAATATGGATGGATGGATGATTGTGTTAGGAATTTGTGCATTGAATTTGAGTCGAAAAGAGACGAAACTGAACAAAGAAAAGATGAGGATTGGGTATACTTTGAGTGGTCTATTTTGTCCCTTTGAGATTATTATATTTGTTGGTATAATTGGGTATACTTTTTGCTCTTATTAGCACGTGTCTACCGGTTTATTTTTAAACTATTATCTCTACAATAATAAATTTGCTCAACTCCAGGGTGGGCGTAGCCAGATTTTATGCTGGTGAACCACATATATGTGTGTGTTACTTTATTTGTTATTAGCTATTATTTTGTTCTTATCACCCTAATAAACCAACTATTGAGTAACGGGACGTCTCGTTACAACAGATTGGTTATAAGTTTCACGGATGATGAATTAGTAGGTTGTAAATTTAAACCGTCGAAAGCATTGCGATGAAAATTCAGCTAACCTCAATCCGATTCATTGTCATTTTTATGTATCGCGTATTTGAAACTGTCAAAACAGGCCGATGAAAAATGCAATGTTGATGACTAATACTCATTAGAATAGAATGAATGATAGGATTGTAATTTGTGACCAAGAAATGAACTTTAATTTTTTTTGTCTCTGTGATCTGAACCAAGTGAATTTCTAGTACCGCGTAGGTCTTCCACGTGAGATGTTACTAATCTTTGTAATATGCGTCATGCGACCAAGTCTCCGTCGTCCGATTTAATTTGAATTTTACCCTCTCATAGTCTCATGTCAGTGGATCTTAATATTTCGTCGGTATTGTATTTTATACGATGTAAGTCGATTATAAGAGGTTACATTAGTCCGAAATGGTGAAGTATTTAAAATTTGGGTGAAATTTGTAAAATGCTCAGGTTAAGTCTTTTACAGAGTAATCTTGTTGAGCATTAAGGTTATATACTTCTTTATATAATTATAAATTTATAATTAAAGAAAATTAATATTTGTAAAAAGTCATTACTAAGAATTGTTTCTGACCCGAGATCCGTCCCAAAACCCGGATAAACCCGTATTTTACAAACCCAAGATAGACTTGACCCTTATTTTACCCGAACCCAAAATGACCAAACCCGTAACCAGCCCGCCCGACCCGATTGATTGGTCTAGCTAAGCCTATGTATCTAGATTTCGAGTATGTTGATCTCGGGTGGCTTACCCAGTTTACGTGGTTTGCAGGATATCACGTATACCCGAGGGTTTGTCCAGTGAAAGGTAGGTAGCGTTTGCGGGTTCCAACTTCCAACGTCACAAAAAAAGATGTTACATTATACTATAACTCTATATATATAAGACAGAGAAAAATACTCCCTCCGTCCCGTTCATTTGTTTAGCTTTGTTTTTGGCACAAATATTAAGGAGAAGGGAGGGGACCATTTGTGGGTAGGGACATTGGATGACATGTGGATAAAAGTCCTATTGGGTGATCAAATAACCCATTGTAAGCATACCTAATATAGAAAGGTAAACAAATGAGTGAGACACCCTAAAAAGGAAATGGTAAACAAATGACCGGGACGGAGGGAGTATTCAAATACTCCGTATCACTTAATTAGCTAAGATCGAGTACATAGTGGTAAGGTTGGAATTCCTTGAGAACGACCAAGTTATTGAGAACCGTATGAATTGAACCCTCTCTATATCTCCGCCAAATTTTATTTCAAACGTTTCAAATGATCTTTTATCCTTTGTTTACTTTATTCAAACACATTATTTGATATAACTAAATACAGTTTATATCTTATAATTGAAGTAAGTACTAAAATACTCCGTATGTTATATCTTATAAGAAATATTCTTCATCAATAAATATCTATTTGAAATTTAAAGTAACTTAGAAAATAATCTAAATTAAATCATTATCTATAGGAAAACAATTTATAGGCGATCAATTAGTTTTTTTTTATTTCCTGCGTTTTGCTCTATACAACATTATTTCATCTATTATAAATCCGAAACATTAACATGTTTAACTCTCTTATATATAAATATGAAGTTTTATTATTTACATTGACATTGCTTTTAAGTATTTTGGTATTTGATGAACAGATTATACTCTGTATACATTAGTGAAAGGATAATAGTTTAGTAAAAGATAATACATTTTTTTTCTAACATACGCCTAGTAAAAGCCAAAAATATATAATCTTATTATTTTCTTATTAAGAGAATCCATTTTTGAGTGAAAAAACTTACCAATTGTATAGGTGTTAGTCTCTCTATTGCTATCATTCAATTTTTTTTTGGTTTAAATAAGCGCACCTATGTAACGGGTGAAAATCGAACCTCCAACTTCAAAGTTAAGGTAATAGAATTCTTAGCATTTGAGCTAACTCTCGTTCTTTCCGTCGGTATATTATGTTCGGGAAAATCATTACCAATTTTATAGCATAAGACTAGGCTAATTAATACACTAGCTAGCTATACTTTTTGTGTACTCAAGTAAGTCTTGCGTAAGACGGGTTGTATCTGTTTAAAGTTTAAGATTGGTCAAGTATTATCAAGTGGTTATAATAAAGACACATTTTTTAATATGTTCTAACTTCTAAGTAACAAATAGAGTAATTTGATATATATTTAACCGTCTTACACTTAAGACTGAAGATGCTCATCAGAAATGAGAATTTGTACACTCAACTTGATTGTAGTATTAGCTTCAAGGCTGAAAGATTCCACTTTCCAACTTACAACTTTACAAGCCAACACTTATTTTTTTTCCTTGACTAGGACAACATAAAAGCCAATCTACTCAGCTCCAAACGCACGCAGGTTTAGTTTTAATGAATCTAATTCCATCAATCCATCTCAGTTTTCACCATCCTACATCAATCCATGTAAACCTAATCTTAATCTAATGTACAGCTTTTGAAATGTGTAGATTTACTTGTTGGTTACGTCTAATCTTTTTGGTTCCAGAATTGATGATAGTCACCAGAGTTAATATTGATGATAGTCACCTGAGTTAATATTTTTTAATATTGATGATAGTCACCTGAGTTAATATTCAATTTATTAATATTGATGATAGTCACCTGAGTTAATATTTTTTATATTTAATCTACTCAGATTAAATATAAAAAATATCTTATACAGATAGAGTAGGATAGATCTTACGGTCAAAACACGTACAAACTCATAATTCAATTTATTATTTTCCATTAAAAAAAGCCTTTTAATCATCTACTACGTAACATTTATTGAGTAATTATTGTGTACAACGGTTATATAGTGCGATGGACAATAAGTGACAATTAAATGACATATAGTGACCATTTTTATAAAGTGGTAAATTTATTATACTGATCACGTTCAAAATAAAACGAACACTATTTATCATAAAATAATCACTTTTTTTTATATAGTTATACCATAAGACCGTCGTATAATACAACTTTGTAACATATTTGTAGTTACTTACGAACAATTGTAGTGACATTACACTTGACTTTTAACATGTAAGTAGATTTGGAAACTCGATAGCCGCCTAACTTTATTATAATTATTTTTTTCTCCATTTTCTACCTTTCGTGACTAGTCCGTCCATAAATGTCCAAAACGTTTTCTTACATACTATTCTTCATATAAACCTGCCTGAATAACACAACATTATTTTCCTATCTATCTCTCATTGAATTGTTATGGAGAACTTAGACATTATTACTTCTCCATTTTTCTCATCAAACATGCCAACTAACTCTCATAATAATAATAATCTTATGTCGTCGTACTACGGTCATGACTATAGGGATAACGGGGTGCTAGCCATGGACGATTTCGGACGCGACGACGGTAAGCAATTAGCTAATGAAATTGGATCTGCTAGTGATGGAATAATCAAAGAAACTAAGAAAGAAGGTAAAGATAAGAAAACTAGAAAGCATAGATATGCATTTCATACGAGAAGCCATGTTGATATACTTGATGATGGTTATCGTTGGAGAAAATATGGACAAAAGGCTGTCAAAAACAATAATTTTCCTAGGTATGTTCTTAATAAATTATTAATAATGATGTTTTTACACTTTTTTTTTTAATTAGACTTGATTTGAAGATAGATCAATTTGATCATCATTTTTTTAGATGCACATATATACACTCGGAAAAAACACCGAGACACTAAGCTAGAATTATAAGTCATGAACGGAGATAACTCAAATTTTGTTATAATAATTGCATTTAACAAGTTGGAAATTAAAAAGCAAACCCGTCATATGACACATAAAAGAAGTGTCCCGTGATATTTTTAAGTGTATTTAGGGCAATCCTTTTTTTATTTTGCACTTAATAAATTCATGGTTATATTTTCTGGATGGATATTATTATATATTATTTAATAGGTCATAATTAAATAAAATTTATGCATGGATTATAAATAATACGATAAGTTATATGGCACATGATTGTTGTTTGAAGAACAATAATTTTGAAATGAAAAAATAGTGACATTTGACAGATTTAGGACTTTTCTTATATTGGCGTTCAAAGCAGATAACGAGTCTAATCATATTTCTGAATAATAGTCATAATAAAGCGTTATGTGCCTTTCAATTATAAGTGTCTAAATACATATACTCCGTATCAAATAATTAAGAAATAGGGTTGCATGATTTCTCTGGAATATTAATATCAATATAATATAATAATCTAGATTAAAGTGAGAGTTTAGAGAAAGATGAAGTAAATATTATTCGTAAGTCGTAACACGTGAAATCATTGATCTAAAATAGTACTCCTGATAGATAATGGAAATATGCCATATTTAGAGTATTATTAGTCGTGTAATACTAAAAGAATTTGGATTGGTCATCTTAAGATAAAGTCTTGTTGTAAGTGAAACACTTTGAATACAACTTCTGTGACGAAGATTGACAAGATCCCATTATCAATAAATTTTAAGAGGTTCATCTAATCAAGCAACGTATTTAAGCGATTCGCGATATTTGTTTATCTTACAAATTAAAGAGCAATACTATTTGCATTTTTTGGTAACCAGCCCATTGAAGTCGCTATTTTTGGTGCGCTTAAGGTAAACCCTCGAATATACGTAATAACTTGAAAACTACGCATACCAAAGCAATATTGTTTGCCCTATTTAAATAGCATATCTTATGATGCATAATGCATGCACGATGCAATTAGGGTTGATTTTCTTTGTTTTGAGTGAAATTTCCTTTGGTATTTTAACTTGGTTGGTTAATTATTTGACCTAAAACCCTAATTATATTTATGTAAAAATGCATTAGTCATTCATCCATGCATGAGACCATGACTATTTTCCATCGATTAGCTAGATTAATGGATTTGCATACTATAATACGGAGTATGTCGATCATAAGCGATGGCAGATCCACATGTATGCTTGGACGGATCTGGGAATCATATGCACGTTCGATTAAAAAGATTTTTTACTCGTTAAAAAATGAAAAGAAAATGTTTTGAGATTACTTAAAGAAGCGTGAAGTTGATAATTGTAATTATACTCACTTTAACCCTCGTTGTTAGGGAGTACTTCCTCCATTCAACTCCACTCTACCACTTTCATTTTTGCACACTATTCATGAGTCGGCATCTAATTGCAATTTTCTCTCAATATATAAGTGACAATATATTCATGTGTGATCTTGTTTGATTCGTCTTTACGAGTACATTATTAATATCCAATTTTTATAATTTTTGCAAACACGTAGCTAACGATATTTACCGCGTAAAACACATCTCGGCAAACGTGAAAAAATTATTTGGTAGAGTGGAGTTGAATGGAGGAAGTATATATTTTGATTCATTTTCGTCAAAATTTGAAATTATGATTTTGAAACGTTCCTCTGCATGTTGATCAAATTATCCATAAAAAAATATCCTCTGCATGTTCCTCAATAATCACAAAATTTTACCGAAATATTTTCCATACCTGTTTCTACGTACAACCGTCCATACCCATTTTTCAAGAAACACATAAATATACATAACATTAGGTTTTCTTAAAACATAACCATCTAACCAACATATATTTTCCATCTAATAAATATTTTCTAGTTGCGTTTTTTCCCCTTCTTGCGTGTTCTTTGAGATGACTCCGCTTCTTCACTTTCTTGAGTCATGCGAGATTGCCTATGTGCAAGGTGACGAAAGTCATATCTTGGTGGACTAGGAGGCGTTGGCTCTTGGTAGTTGATCAGATATCCTTGTCGCGTATTTACAAGCGAATCGAGAGACATGTTGCGCATCTTCTCTATCATAGCATATTGAGCCAAAGGGATGTCATCGGACATGTTCTGCCAAGAGTCTGATATTTGAGGTTAAAAAAATCATCAAAGAAGTCAGCCGCTGAATGGTTGAGCGACTGACTATTGGAAGGCAACTGGGTAGTTTCTGCCCAAAGGTCTGCTATTTGAGGTTAAAAAAAAATTCACCAAAGAAGTCAGTCGCTGAATGGTTCAGCGACTGAGTGAACGGACATCAAAAAAAAAAAAATTGCTGACGTGGACCTAATTTTTGTAAATAAGTTTGAAAGAGCCATACTTTTGTAAATAAGCTAAGTATCGGTAAAAGCCTACTTAAGAAAAAAATTCGTCCGGTTTTACCCTGAGTTTGGACCGGACCGGTTCTACTTTTAAAAGGAAAATTGAAAAAAAAATTAAGCGTAGACCGGACCGGAGACCGGTCAACATATTTTTCAGGACCTGAAAACCGAACCAGTATCTATCTGGTCTAAACCGGACCGGACGGTCCGGGTTGGTCTGGTTTGCCGGTCTGGACCACATTTTGAACACCCCTACCTAGCTACATTTGCAGGAATAACAAGAGAACATGTTTTAGTATGTACCAAGAGAATTACTACAAATTACAAAGATGAGCTTTCAAACCTCCCCTCAAGTTTTCTCTCTGCCTCAAAAGCAAATACCTATACTTTTGTAGTTTTGTATATACTTATCCAACGCCATAATAAACGGCAAAATAAGACACTTAGAAACCTTACTAGTTCCTAAATGTATATTATTTTGCCCAGTGCACGGTCCACTTATTTAATCTAGTTTGGTATTTGATCCGGTCCTAAATGACACCAAACAGGCCGTGCATGGAATGGACCGTAAACCAAACTTATACTCCGTATAACAAAAAAAATCTTTAAATTTTGTGCAAATATACTTATATATATGTGTGATTTTGTTTTTTTCGCCTTTATAATTAAGTACAATAAGAATATCATTTCAAACTTGTAAGTTCTTTATAATGTAAAATTCAAGATATTTACATTATTACTATTTGCACATTGACAAATGTGTAAATGAGAAATGATGTGTTTAGAATTAAATAGAAGGGTTTACACTTTAATTTTTTTTCCTCATATCTACATTTTGATATGTTTTTACAATCCTGACTCATGACAATAATATTTGGTGCATGGTCCGGGACTCCGGTCCATGTTTCTTTTGGTACAAATTGGACGAATGCAACCCAATATTAATATGGTCTAGTTCTCGCTCCACCATCTTACCCTAATTTGGTTTCTGGTCCTTAGAGCTTTGTTTGGTTCGGCCTGGTCCTATCCTCGACCGGTGAACACCCTACTAATATAATTAATGTCATGCATGCAGCTACGTGTCTAGTATGAGTTAATGAGTTATTTGGTTAATTACCTGGACAGAAGATAATAAGTTTGTTTGACACTACATATTGAAATGCAGAAGCTATTATCGATGCACATATGTTGGATGCAATGTGAAGAAACAAGTGCAAAGACTAAACAAGGATGAGCAGGTGGTGGTGACAACCTATGAAGGCGTTCATACACACCCAGTTGAAAGGTCCACTGATAATTTCGAGCATATTTTGAAACAAATGCACATTTATGTCCCTCCTTGATTTTTACTATGTATGTTTTTACCATCAAAACACCGTCAATATGGACTTCACAGTTAAACTCTCTTTTGGGTTAATTAGTCTTGTTACTCTTGTATTGTTACTTTTCAGAAACTTTTTTTGTTTGTCAATATATAAAGAAATTACACTTTTATTACACTTTTTTTTTTCGGGTCCAACTCCTTGCTTTGTTGCGTTCATATTCTTATAAGCATAAGAAATTCCCGCTCTAGAAGCAAATTAGAACCCCTCTAATCCGATTATTTTCCTTCACCATCAATCAGAGCTTCCAAACGAGCATTCGGTCTTTTTTCGTTGGTCATACTTACTACGGGAAAATCACGAGTGGAGCATTATAAAACGTGGTCTCCGGCCACCTCCTCATAATTGGTTTATTCTCAATACGGATGGTGCTTCACGAGGGAATCCGGGGATTGCAGGATGTGGCGGGCTTATTCCGGACTTGTTGAGTAATTTCATTTCAGTTTTTGCTTTTTCCGGCGGCATTTGCACGTCCATGAGGGCTTTAGTGGCGGGATTGGAACATGCTAGATCGTTACGGATCACAAAGGTACTCGTTCAGAGGGATATCAAAATGCCATGTGTTGATTTCTTCACAGAGGATCAATTATCAAGTAATAATCTCCGGCTTATGGTCAAAGATGCAAGGAACTTAATTATAGCATTGGATGGTTGGCTTGTCAAAATCGATCATGTCTACCGAGAAGCAAACCGTGCGGCAGCTATTGAGGGAATTCACCTGCCTACTACAACTACTATATTCAACACTCCTCCTAATGGCCTTTAGACTGTCTTACAGGATGATATCTTAGGCATCTCGCTCGTTACCTCGTCTTGTACTGTTCCTAGTTAATTTTCGGGGCTTTGTCCATCTAATTGTTTACTAATTACATTTCAAGATGCCATTCTATATTGGGGATGAGAATTTTTACGTTTAACTTGATCACACAAGCAATGTGACTATTTTCTAATTGCCATTCAATACCAGTACTATCCACAAATATTCATTCATCTCCCCTTTCTTCAATCATTTGCTTAAATAAAGTTTAAAACCCAAACTATTTAGCAAAATGAACGAGTTTCAAATTGTTTAACAAAAATGGGTGCAGGTTATCATTTTTGGTTTTTAATTTTTTTATTATTTAAAACTAGTTGTTGTCATAAACAACGACTAGTTAATTGTGTGACCAAAATCCTACCTTCTCGCTCTCTGGGACATATTCATACAAGGTCACCTATCGGGCAAATATCAAGTATTGCAACTATTTTTTTTTTTTTTTGGTACATATGAGGGGCTAAGCCCCAAGTAGAAATACTAGCTAGTTGTTAATAAAACGGGGAAGAGCTACTCCTAATATGTCTTCACGGAGTATAGGACGAAGATCTTCCGGAGGGTTACTAAGAACCGTTACAGTAGTAGGCATAGAGACCCCTTTGTTGGCTAACCAGTCTGCAGCGCGGTTTGCTTCCCGATACACATGGTCTAACTTAACTGTCCATTCTCTTGACTCGACGATTTTTTTGCATCTTCGGACGATAGGCTTTAGGCTGTTGCTTATTAGTTGATCCTCTTGTATAAACTTAACACACACCGAGTTATCCATATGTACCTGAAGTTTGCGAATTCCGATTGATCGAGCGAATTCCAATCCAGCCAGTAATGCATTCATATCGGCTCTCATCAAATTGCAAATACCACATGAGAAAGAATATGCACCTAGATAGTTACCTGTGTTGTCCCAAAGGATTCCGCCACTTCCTGACGGCCCTGGATTTCCTTTGGATGCTCCATCGGTATTAAGTAGAACCCAGCCATGAGAAGGGGGCGACCATCGGATAAAATGCTCTTCCCGTGATGATCCCGGTTCTGGTATGAATAATTCAAAAGGGTCCAGCGCCGCTTTAGTTGATTTAAACTGTGAATGGAGGAAAGCAATCGGATTGATAGGAATATCATCTGAGCGTCCAAATACCAAATTATTTCTCCAACGCCATAGCCACCAACAAATAATGGCAAATTTCATTGCCCAATCTGATAGCATATGGGGCGATTTATTGCTTGCGTTTTCAGTTATCCATTCCGAGAGAGATAAGGTGAAAAACGAAGGATTTGCGGAACAGTCACTAAAGAACTCCCATATTTCAGACGAATATGGGCAATGACGAAGGAGGTGGTCTACTGTTTCATCTTCTTCCAGATAGCGAGGGCATTTTGGATCGTCCGAAATTCCCCTCTTAACTCGGTTGTAGTTGGTCATAAGACGGTTGTGGGCACTTAACCATATAAACATTCGGATGCGTTGTTGCACCGGTAATTTCCAGATTAAATTCCAATCCGTAGAATCTTGTTCAATATGAAACTCATCAGCCTTTATAATTGCCCTTGCTGATTTGATTGTGAATTTTCCATTTGAGGAGCTATTCTAGAATAGTTCGTCTTCTAAGTCGGGCTCATTTGCTAACGAAAATGCAGCAATTTTTAAAAGCTCCTCCCGCGGTAAATATGCGGAGAAATCGTCCCACTTCCATCCGGATTCATCATCCCACATATCATGAATTGTGGCTCCAAGGATGGCCAAGGATGGATTCGGGAACAGTGATGATTGTCTTATCAACCAGGCACCCTTCACCAGCCCAAGAGTGATCCCAAAATAGTGCCCGTCTACCATTTCCTACCGCCATTGAGCAGCCGGAGTTAATGATTTTGGCTTGGGAAGTAATGCCTGCGCCCACACATTCGACATATTCGATTTTGGTTGAAAAATATCCACGTCACATCTACCGTTACAATATTTAGCTCGAAGTACCCTCGGCCATAGACTTGGGTTCTGACAACACTCTCCATCCTAGCATAGTAAGAAAAGCGGCATTGGCTTGATGAGATGACCGGAAACCGAGCCCTCCCCTGTTTTTCGGTTTTTGAATTGTTTCCTAGGAAATAAGGTGAGTCTTCTTTTTCTCTTCCGTCCCTCCCCAAAGGAAACGCCGTGTCTTTCTATCAATCGAATCGCAGACCGATCTTGGTATCTTAGCCGTTTGCATACTGTAGGTAGCTAACGTCGATAAAGTCGATTGGATCGACAAGGGTGCTTCGTCCCGCTAGAGATAAGTGCTTTGTTTTCCAGCCCGAAAGTCGTCTATTAAATTTCTCTTCGAGGTGAGCAAAGGTATCCTTCGTAACTCGCCCGTTACTGGTGAGCATTCCGAGGTAGGATCCCAGGTCCTCGATTGTCTCGAGACCAAGAATATTTGCAATGGATTCTTTATCGTAAATGGAGGAATTACTTGAAAAAAAGACTTTGGACTTCGTTTTGTTTACCTTTTCCCCTGAAGCTTTACAGAAAATATCAAGTACTGTATTCATATTTTGAGCTTGCTGAGTAGTGGCTTCTGCAAATAGGACCATGTCATCCGCGAAAAATAGGTTGGATATCTTGGGTCCGTCTTTACAAATGGGTATAGGTCGCCATTCTCCTTCACGCACTTTTTCGTCTATAAGTTGTTGTAATTTTTCAAGACACATTACGAATAGATAAGAAGATAACGGATCGCCTTGCCGAACTCCTCTAGACGGAGTAAATTTTTCCGTTTGTTCCCCATTCCATAAAATTTGCATAGACGAGGTAGTGACACATTCCATTATTGTATCTATCATAGTGGCAGGAAAGCACATGTCTACTAGGGTATTATGAATGAAGTCCCACCGCAATCTGTCATACGCTTTTTCGAGGTCGATCTTTATAGCCATATACCCTCTAACTCCCTTCTTTTTTCTCATAGTATGCATTGTTTCTTGGAACACTACTATATTGTCTGAAATATGCCGCCCCGGGACGAACCCACTTTGGTTTTCCGAAATTACCTAAGGGAGCACTTTTTTAATTCTATTAGCTAGAGTTTTGCTCACAATTTTGTAAGCAACATTGCACAGACTGATAGGACGGAACTGAGAGACGAGTTCAGGTCCATCAACTTTCGGAATAAGGACCAAATGAGTATCGTTCATGCCTTCCGGAAATCCTTTACCTTCTAAGGCTTTTGTTGCCATGGCACTGACGTCGGTTCTTACAATCGACCAATATTTTTGGTAAAATAAAGCCTGGTATCCGTCGGGACCATGGGCTTTAAGGGCCCCCATCTGATTAATAGCCTTTTCGATTTCTGCACAAGAATAGTATGCTGTTAATTTTTCCCAATCGTCACTTCGAAATTCTTGAAAGAACCCAAACGGTATCATGTCAGACTCAGAAGTTGAACTTTCTGATGTATACAGCTTTTTGTAATAATCAATCACCATTCTTTTGACATCTTCTTCCTTGTCCACCCATAGGCCTTCATCATTTTTGAGGGATCGAATTCGGTTTCTCCAGCGACGGATCAGAGTACTCGTATGGAAATAAGATGTATTGCGGTCCCCATCTTTAATAAAATCGACCCGGGATTTTTGGTACCATAATAATTCTTCTCTCTCTAATACTTCATCTAATTCTCGCCTTAACTTAGCATCAAGCTTTATTAAATTTGATTCTCTAGACATAGACAGTTTCTTTTGGCACCCTCCAATTCTAGCCAAAAGTTGCCGCTTTTTCCGAAAGATATTTCCGAAGACTTCTTCGTTCCATATTTGCAGATTGTTGGAAAGTTCTGATAATTGTGAAACCAGGTTATTATTACTCTTCCAATGTGCTGCGACATAGTCTGAGAGCGAAAAGGGCGTCTTATCGATTGAAGTGGGCCAAAACCATTCGGGGAAATAAATAACGGACAATGATCAAACTGGAAGGCCGGAAGGTGGTTAACAATGGCGTTCTCAAACATAGTACCCCAGTTACTACTGCACAAAGCTCTATCAAGTCTAGCACTTTGACGAGTTTCTTCCGAATTACCCCTAGCCCATGTATGCCTCGGTCCTGAAAATTCCAATTCTAACAACTCACAATTTTCTATCCAATTGTTGACTCTTTCACAGCGTCTAGCCATATTTCTGTCTCCTCCGTGTCTTTAATCTAAGGATCGAGTCTCATTGAAATCTCCCGCTAATAACCACGTAATACTATTCATAGCAGCAAACTGTTCCAGTTCAGTCCAAAGTTCGAGTCTATTGCGGGGATTTGGGCTTGCATACACGGCTGAAAAGAACCAAGGCATATCTCCTTTTCTTGCAACTTCTATTGTTATGTATTGAGCATGACTTGTGACAACGTTAACATCTACTAAATCAGGGCGCCAATATAACCAAATTCCTCCACTAAATCCCGATGCATCAACACGCGCATGACCACTGTAACCCAGAACTGATTTAATCTTTTCAGCATGTGTTCCGTTCATATGTGTTTCTACCAGAGCTAGGATGGAAAGCTTATACGTTCGAACGACTTCTTTCAGAGCGCTAATTTTATTTCTACTACCGGTGCCTTGAATATTCCACACCATATAGGTAATGGGGGCAAGATTGGGAGACAAAGACGGAATTCTGTCTGACATAAATACAGGTTTATAAGATAGATATGATAGATAAGCTCATGCAAGGTCACCAATTCATGCAAGGTCGCCTAACTCAAGTATTGCAACTATACTCTGACATATTCATGCAAGGTCGCCTAACTGGCATCGCGTGGTAAATTAGTCACTTTAGACAAGATATTATTTGTGAGATAAAAATTTTGTCATTATATTTTTTTATGGGATAATTTTTTTGTCATTCTAATTGTTTATGGGTTAAATTAATCACTTTAGACAAGATATTATTAATTATTTACTTTATCCTTATTTTAATTAATCACTTGAGGAAAGATATTATTCCAAAATATGGAACAAATATTTTCCTATTTCACTCATTGATATGGCCAAATATTTTGGTCCATAATAGTGAAAAATATATTGTTAAATATCCTTGTTAGTTATTTAATAATTGTGTAGGACAAACTCTTTCTTTAAACTTTTTATCATTTATTTTAACCTCTCTTTAAATAATCATTTATAACAAGCTAGAATATTATGCAATGAAAAATAGAGTAAAAATTTTTTGGACTTTATAAGACAATTTTTTGATCAATTTCTCTATAAATATAGAGTAAATATAGACTAAAATTCAAAAAATACAACCAACATAACTTTTCTATAAATAAAATTGCAGAGATCATTTTTCAGGTTAACCTTATCGTGATAAGTTCTTAATTAGTAAAGTTTGTATAGTTTTCAAAGTAATTTTTAAGCAAAAATTTACACTATTTTATTTGGTGTGCTTGATTGACTTGAAACAAATGATGACATATTGACATTCATATAAGAAGAGTTAGCTTATGTTTACAAATTTCATATTTGATAGGCAACTTGAACCGTATTCATTGAAGACGGATACGTCGTACTCAATGAGACTTGCTCAATAAAGATAGAGATGGTGCAACCTCCCGGCACTATGCAATGCAGTAATGGAATAGGATAAAATAGGAGTATAAAATTTGTAGACGGGCGCTTTCATCCACGCATGCCGAAAGACATGTTAATCATGGTTATACTAACAATAATTTTGATTAACAAATCAATTCATTTTTTTGTAAAGACTCATTGTTCAAAAGTAAGCCATCTCCTTTTTAAAATCACTACTCCCTTTGTTCCATATTTATTGTTCAATTTTTAAACATAGTGTATTATCCATTATAAAATTGTACTCCTTGTTAAATAACTTATTATTCCCATTTTGCTTATATTTTATGTTTAAGTTCATTGGTCAAACGATAATACTTATTGCACTTCGCTAATTTTTCTTAAGTATATCTTTTAGTCAGTGACGGGGTCATGATTTGAACCTAGAGACAAACGAATAACTAATTACAAAAGGTACACCTAAAAAACTCAAAAAATTTGTTGACTAAAATCTATTCAATGATAATATAAAACCATAATCTTACCATTTCCGGGACCTAAGGTTGTTAAATACTACTTTTGCTCTTTGGAAAAGTCCCAAGTAATTTTTAACACATGACCAACAAGCCTACACCTAACTCCTTTGACCAAGTGTGTGAGAAATTGTCCTACACTAGACATCTCTTTGTTCCTTTAAAGCACAAGCACAAGTCATAATAAACGACCCACACACTTCACTTTGCTCATCATAATATTCAATCAAATTTACAATGGAGTCTACAACCACGAAACCACAAATATCCTACGACATGTCCCCATACCTTATAGAATACACAGATGGAACCATACAAAAATTAGCAGGGTCCGAAAGAGTTCATCCCGGTTACGACTCTGGAACCGGGGTGACCTCGAAAGATGTACTCATTAACCCAACACTTTCAGCAAGAATTTACACCCCAACTATAACCTCACACACCAATCACAAACTGCCACTTGTCGTATACTTCCACGGTGGCGCTTACGTCATAGCATCCCCTGCTTTCCCACTTTACCACACCTTTTGTAACAACCTGGTGGGGTCCGCAAACGTCATCCTTGTCTCGGTTGACTACAGGCTGGCACCTGAACACCCCCTTCCCGCTGCTTATGACGATGCATGGGACGCGACCCAGTGGGTCGCGTCCCATGCAGATGGGGAAGGGCCTGAGCAGTGGTTAAACGAGGGGGTTGATTATAACAAAATATTCCTATCAGGTGATAGTGCAGGGTCTACCTTAGCACATCACGTTTCGTGTCGTGTTAACAAGTCGTGTTTTAACGAAAATGTCAATATCGAAGGGATGATCCTCATACACCCATATTTTTGGGGGAAAGACCCGATTGGGTCTGAAATGAATGACCCGAGGAAGGAAATGGTTGATAGATGGTGGTTATATGTATGCCCTAGTGATAAAGGGTGCGACGACCCGCTAATTAACCCGTTTAGCGACGGAGCTCCGAGAGTTGAGACGATTACATGTAATCGAGTTATTGTGTTGGTTGCGGAGAAGGATATATTGAGTGAAAGAGGGAAGTATTATTATGAGAGTGTAACAAAGAGTGGGTGGAATGGTAAGGCAGAGTATTATGTATCACAAGGGCAAGACCATGTTTTTCATATATTTGATCCTGATTGTGAGAAAGCAGTTGACATGAAGAGGAAGATTGCTTCATTCATCAACCATGAAATTGAATGAGTGGTATTATTTCCTTGTTTTTTGTTTCGATAAGTAATTCGATACGTCCACATCCAGATCACGAATGTTTGGGATCCATATTATGCGTGCCCTTTTTTATTGATCTTTGTTTTTGATTGGGAATTGTATTGAAACTATCAATGAAGTACATCTATGTTAACCAGTTTTTTCATTATGAGAAAATTTGTTCACTGCACATTGTGATGCAAGTCGAGTGGTAAGAGCTCTCAGGTTAGGATTTCGATACCTATCCGCAACTTCATATCCCTATTACTCTTCCAAATTATCAAGCATACAACAAATGAAGAAAAAAATTAAGCCCCAAATATGAATGCACAAGTATACCGTAAATCCGTAATTCAAACTTTGGCCTGAATTTCAATAACAAGGCATGTAAATTTAACAACAAAATCGTAGGGCGGTTCCCGTGCTCATGGCTGAACATAGGTCTTAAAACGCCCTGACAATTTGTATGTCATTGTATAAAAACCAAAATAGATTGTGAAAGTATAGAAACTACAAATCTGCGTCTCTTTTTCCTCTCTTTATCTATGTGCCAACCATTTGTTACCTCTACGGTAATGAGAAAATGTGACCAAAAAAATAATGCTCTAATTCCATTTCTAACAATTGCATAATTTCCCATTTTCTTGAATTTAAAAAAAAAAAAAAAAAAGCTAAATCCCTATTGATCAATTTATTATTGTTAAATTCAATTTCATTCACATAGCCAAAAATTTGTATCCTCCTGCAACATATGGTAAGCAAGCATGCATCAAAGATGATGAAAATGAGCACAAATTTTACCAAAAACCAAAAGACATTACCATCTCAACAAAGATGAGACCCTGCCTTGTTTCTACCCAAAAAATTTCCGAAACGATATCATCATTATCATCATCCAATGCCGGACGACGGATCCACAGGAAGCTGCGTGGTATGTATCATCCTTATGTTCCTTTTTGTATGCCTTTTCACGGGAGGCATATTCTTAGTTTTGTATATGACGCAACCCGTATCTCCGGAGACCTCTTGGTATCCCGTTGCTGGCATTGCTTTAGTTTGTCTACCATGGTTGTTTTGGGTACTTTTGGTTCTTTATAGGATCCTTTCACGTACTTTAGGTTTTAGGATGGTTTGTTGGGGAACAGGCGCTTTTCCACAAGAAAGTGTACACGCAGGCGGTGACGGTGGTGATGGTATATCTAAGGCCGACCAGGATGTAGAAAATGGTGCCACATATGCAATGGGTAATGAAACCCATGCAGGACAGGGTCATATAGGTGAGGAAACGACCGAGCACGACGACCATCATGGCGGTTCACCAATGTCAGCAGTATCACATGAAAGCGAAATGCCATTAAAATCGGCAATGCAATCATGATTGGGAGGAAAGGCAGACGACCAATTTGTCGCCTAAAAAAACGATCAACACGCAACATACAAGATTACAAGCACTGTCATCTGAATAGGGATGAATGAGAAACACAAGCACACAAAAGAGCGAATCAGTGGTAGGTGAGCTGGTGCACCCCGTAGCCCCCTCCTTGCCCTAGACGATAATTTATATACTTTTTTCTATAAACCAATTTTGATTTCTATATGCCAATTGTAGTAACTTCTTTATTGTATTAAACGCCTTAAGAGTCAGCCTAGAAGACAACATTTTAATACCGAGCAAATAGCACACGCAATTGGGCAGTTTAATACATTGTGAATGCGTTGCAAAATTAGGTGAGAAGTCTACAAGGACTACAACAAGAGATTGATTACAATAGAGACGAGTAGACGCAATATTCTACACCGTGTAACTGAATTGGCGTCACCAGGCATCTCGATATTTCTCAAACGCTTCATATTTATATATTGTGATTTCACATCTACGACACTGTTATACAGATACAACACACTGTTACAGGAGAATACAAAACCTGAATTGTTCAAGGTAAACACAATTCTTTCTACAGAATAGCTGAAGACAAGACGCATATCCGTCGTCAAGTACCTCACTTTTGTGGATAGTTCTACAGGAATCTAAACGACATAGTTGATAACCACAGTCCACAGTTCTCTTCCATTAACGGTGTAACTTGTAGGCAACTCAGTGTAATCTCATACTTTCATTACTCCATCGAATATGGTTAATAGACTCGTGCTCGTCTTTATACCCTTGTTTAAGTTACTAGGGAAAGTAACACCAGAAAACGACTACGCAAATAAAATAAGATCAGCACCAGAGTGTAATTTAAACTTACGCTAGGAAAGACTAGACAAAGAACCCATACGGAAACCTTGCCGTTCCTATCCTTCCTCTATCTCGGAAATACCATCAAGAACTTTGCTACTCGATTTAAGACGGTCTAGCAATATGACTATCACTACAAGAATTTGTAGTTAAAAACATCAGTCTGATTGATTGTGCTGTAAAGTAGAAAGGAAGAAAAAGAAGAAAAGCATATCAAGATAAAACACTAGGAAAAGAAAAATCCACTTTCAAGATCCAAAAAGACGAGCACTCTAGTACTCTAGACAACAATACACCTTTTCTATGTGCACTTGCTAGTTGCTACCACTGAAGGACATAAATGAAGTTACACCAATTGAACTATTTTACCAAATTGCAGAGCAAATTTCCAGGTTTCAATCCCCAACTCACTTGTATAATTATCACAAATTCTCCATGAAGACAAGTCGGGAGAGAGGGCAAGTGGGGATTGGACCCGTCTTCATTGAAGATGGATATGCCATGTCTTCAATGAGACCAACTGTATACTTACAAGGTTAATACGAGGGTCTCAAATCAAAACCCGCCTAGAATTATACTCTCCCCCATTTTATTCATTCATCTATTTCTTTCAAAGTTAAACAAATAAGAGTAAAAATTAGGACAAAGAGCTTTTTACACATTCTAGTTTCATTTCAGGGACGAAGCTAAGCACAGACAGGTCAGGCCGTGCCGACCATTTTCTCATAAAAGCAAATATGTAGGTAAATTTGAACCTAGCTTAGTACTACTTACGAAGTATATGTTTCGTTCCGCTATTTATTTATGAGGTTTCTACACCAATAATCCACAGCATGTTCAAAAGATTCTCAGAATCAGGGCTCTCAACTTCATTTACTTCCAAAGTGGCCAATTTAGTTTTCTAATTATTTCGGGCCTCAATTTGACTTTCAGGGCCTCACCAAATCAATTGACGGCCCTGCTAGTAAATCTTGCTTATAATCGTTCCAAGTAACAACTGGATGGTATGCACCTAAAAAGTGTTGGTCTAGATCGTTTTAAATTTTACACTCCCGTTAAATTATTCTCATTTACAACGGTGGCAAACAAGAAACTTGTGCAAATACTAACACAAATACAAATTCAAAACCAATAAGAAAACAGAGGATTAAGCTAAAAAGCTTTACAAATAAACATACCACAATAGTTCCGCTAAATTAATTATCCAGAACAACATACAATACTAATGAATCCAAAGGGCATTATACAACTAATTAAAATAAAAAAAGATAAATTAACCAGCATAAATATGAACACCAACAGCAATAAGTAAAATAGTAATAAGACCAAAAAAGATAATAGTATGAACAAGAATGGAAGCACCACTTGTATGCATGTTTCCAAACTCAATCACTCTTCCATGTCCTGGTATTTGAAATAACAATCCTGGTTGCAATAACACGAACAATACTACTGCTATTACTACTGGGCCCCAATCCGCCATTTTTAGGGTTTTCAAGGTTTTGATTTCTTGATTTTATTTTTGGGGTTGTGATTTCAAGTGAAGTAGAAAGAGAGGGGTTTTAATTTTGTATGTTAACGGGCGGATTTTAATTGTTTTTTTGGTTTAAATAAATGATGGTTGGAAGTTTATATTGGGAGGTGACGAGGCGGTTGCGTCGGCCACGTGTAAGGTTATGATGTCTTTCTTGTCGGTTTTGGACGCTTCTCGGCGCTTTCCTCATAGACATAGAGACTCAACAGTCAACTCCCTTTGCTTCTTTCTTTTTCTTTTTCTTTCGTATAACGCAAATTCTTCACTAATTATCATTCGTCATTAGTGAAAAATGAGTTGGGTTGCCTCTCACAAAGAATTGACGATAAAGTTCCTGACCCAATTTTATTTTAGTATTTCCTAAATTATCACTATTACTCATTGTGCATTCTTCAAGCTAAGTAAGCAATAAAACTCTTCGTCATAAGTTTTAAAATTAATCTATTAAAAGTGATAATGTCACTGTACTTTTTGTTAATGCCACAACAATGCAAGGTAAGTTTAAAGGCATTATGTCTCACACAAACGAGTGCCTTAGTAATTTTGGAGTAGCATTATGTCTTCCCTTAATCTATTCCTATGAATTAAATCTCTCAACACTTTTGATTAATTTTTTTTACAGCCGTAAAATATAATGTTTACATACAAATATAAAATAGCGTTTTATTCGTTAAATTATACTCCCTCCTATTCAGACCATTGTTCCCCTTCCCGTTTGGCACAAATTTTAAGGTTTTGAATTAAATAAGCAAAAGTAATGAGGTGATTGGAGAGAGGGAATGTATTGTGGAGTATTATAGTGGAGTGAAGTGATTAAAATAATTATTCTCGTGGGGTAAGGTGATTAAAATAAGATAAAGTATGGGTATTGTGGAGTATTGTAGTGGGGTAATGTGATTAAAATAAGTATAAAAGTTTACCTAAAAAGGAAAGGGAGGAGGTATTGTGAATAGACGAAAATGAAAAGGGGACATTGCTCAGAATAGGGGGGAGTATATTCATAGACTACAAATTGTAATCATAAAATATGAGATGGGCCGGATTTTTTTTAATATTAAACCCTGTAACATCTAACAACTAACAAGTGGTATATACGGAGGATTGTGTAGAAACAATTTTTAGCTAGAGTTTATTTCCACACAATATCAAAATTCAATTGGTCTTACATTCGATGGATCATTTTAATCTGAAGTAATAAGACGAAATTTTGTAACCACTTTACAGTTATATGTAACCACTATTGAAAAGAAGTTGATATAAGCTGTGGTTACATTTTAACAAAAAGTGGTAACATAATTCCGTCTTATTTTTCAGAAGAAAATTATACGTCTGAAATAAGAATTTGCGTTAAAAAATTCACCCAAAAAAAAATCATTAAAATTGTCCATTACAAAGGAAAAGCTTGAAGCCTTGAAGGCTGTGTGGTCCTGTGGACGGTGGGAAATTTCGCTTCTTGTTTCTCGATTGGCATTTGGCAGTATTCCTAAGTCCTAACACATACGGAGTACAATATGGTCAATTGCTCTCTTGATGGATAATAAGATCCTAACCATTACTTTCAAGAAACGGAAAGATCCAATGATTCACGGTAATGAAAGAAATTGCTTACGTAGTTTCATAGGTGAAGACAAAGCACGTAAATTATTATAGCTTTGGAACCAGAGAAAAAGTTAGAACAATATAAATATATAATGACCGGTGGTCCGGGGCCGATGTCATCAATTCATGTATGGAACACAATTCATGTTGTGAACCAAACGATCCCAAACGAATTGTTTAACACGAATGTATTCATCTTAAACTTGGAATAGTACTAATATGTTAAATAAAAATCAAAGTAAAATATCGAGGAACTAAAAATATATATTTGTCTCACTTCTACAAGTGAGATATTATTTGATCCGTTTGAATCTTTAAGACCGATATATCTGCCTAAGCTAAACAAATATTTATCTCATCTATACAAGCGGATATTAATAGACATGTTTTAACCTTAAGACATATATGTCCGACTTAAGAGAAATTAATTGTAAATTTCTAATCAAGTACTATTATAAAAGTTTTTCTTCAATATCTATTTTATTTTATTGTCCTTTATTTTTAAGCATTAGATTACGCAAGAATACAATCTGATCATGAAGAGAAAATTGATCCGTTGATTCTTTTAGAAATGTTGAGAATCTTGGCACGATTGTTGGGTGGCAGTGGGTCAGCCGACGTGAGTGGAGCCGTGGAGGACAACAGGAAGTAGGCGACGTAGGTGTGTATGCTAGAGGTGAGAATGATGGCTCGAGGGCTTTGCGGTGAGGAGAGAAGGTGGGGGTGGAGGGTTCGTCAAATGGAAGGGATGTGCAAGTGTGTTGTTAATATGGAAGAGGGAGGGTCAGTGGCTGTCTCACTTGCCTGTGCAATACCATGTATTATCTGAAAAGATTTTTTAAGAGGACACCCTCATTGAACCGGTTCATTGATAAGCTCAAGTGTCTACTGTGTAGTGGTTAAAAGATATAGAGTATTGAAAGTACTACTTACATATTACAAAGTGCATTTTCTGTTTCCTTTGAAATCAGTTAAGACTCCGAGTTAAAGGGTAGTCTTGAAATAGTGACCTACTCAGAAAGTTTTCAGGATGTGAGGATATGACCTCGTGTTAGTACGAGGGGTAAGTTTGAACAAAAAAAAGTATATGGACTAAGTACTCAATCTAAAAAAGTATCGTGACGCGACCACTCCCAATAAAAAAAATGTTCATTGTGGATTCCGACCCTTAAATATGCAACGATTCTCGTTCACTTGCAAAATAAATTTAAGACTAATCATATTACAATTTCAATTTATTTATATATTCAAATCAAGGCATGATAATCTGAACACAATATGCATTACACGAGATTTATATTTGTTGACATTCAAAATTTCGAAGACTAAAAGACCTTCTGACCTTTTGTTATTCGCTATAACTAATAAGAATACATCGTTGTACCAAAAAAATAAGAACACATTGTAATTAACCGTTACAAATAATAAGATAATCTACTCTAAAATTAATGAATTAAATTAAAAAGAAAAATCAAAACTTCGTAGATTTAGACATTTAGTACATCTTCCAGAAACTATTCTCAAAATGGACTACTCAGGCTTGAAACTACACTTGTAACACTCCATAGATCGATCCCCAACCCATTCATCAAAACACAATATCTTCAGCGCAACAATTTGAATCAATTTTTCATGACAATGTTTCGGTCTTGGAATTTATAGACGCTTGTATTTCTTCAAGGGTCTTGCCCTTTGTTTCGGGTACAACTCTTGCTACGAATACAACTGTCAATACACAGAATGCAGCATATATATAGTATGTTCCTGCAATGACAAACATAAGCAAGGTAATGTTAAAGTCATTAGGTAATTTGATCATACTCCCTCCGTCTTAATCATATGTTTACATTTTGATTAATGTATTCTTCACACGGAACAAAAAATGTAAACAAGTGATTGGGACGAAGGTAGTATATGATGATTAATCTTTGTCAAGTTCTGTTAATTACCGAAAGTGCTCCAGCTCATCATGAAGTTATAGGTGTAAGAAATTAGCCAAGCTCCTGACCAGTTCACTAGTACTACCATACTTCCAGCAGCACCCTTCACATTTATTGGGAATATCTGGTTGAAATAAACCAATTTATATGTTAGTAAATGAAATTATCTATTTAGATGTCACCCTACCACAGATTCACAGGCGGGGGTCGTTGAGGCATTCGAGTGAACTGTCTTCGTAACTTCAACTCACAGGTACCAATGGCGGGTACTAACTTACTTCGATGTAATTGGTTTTATGCAAAAAATGAACTTTCAAACAAACGTGATTTTGCAGATATCAACTAGCTTAGTTGGTAAAGTCATGAGAGGTGGTACTCATGTTTGCATCAAAATCACCCTTACAGCTTCCCTTTACACAAAAAAAGCATGAATTTAGAATTACCTCTGACATTATGACCCATGGAACACCGCCAAAGCCAATGGAAAACGCTGATACGTAAGTCTGTAAAACCGATACGAAGATTACATAAGTAATCAAAATGCATAATTTGTTTTGTGATTTTGTTCAAGCTTAGATCATTAGTGATTAGCTTACCAAGACGCCTCCAACGGCCAAAATAGGCACCCATTCTAGCAACAAGCCGTAGCTCTGAAACATACATATAAACACCAATTTAGAACATAATACTCCAACAATGACTGATAAAACATACCAAGTATTGAATATTAGTATACATAAGGTCAATCACCTTGAGTAAAAAGCCAGTGCCGATGAAGAAGCAACCGAGGAATGTCCCCAATGCAGAGATCTTTATAATTCAGAAGAAATTACATTAGGCCTTTAAACACATATGCATATTGAGCTCAACAACCAAGTGATGAACGGGATAAAAATACCGTGATAAGAGGCTTTCTTCCGGATTTATCCATAAGCACTGCACCAACAACGGTAATTGGCACCTGAATGATAGCATAGGCTATTGTTCCTAGCTTCCCTGAAGAAAGTCCGGCGTCCACAAATGTTTGACTCACATAGAACCCGATTCCATTTATTCCAACACATTGCTGAAACACCATCAGTCCTACTCCAATCTGCGTATTAATCAATAGTAAATAAGGTGCTTACAGAGTTACAGTAACCGCTTTGATGTACTTTGCTTAAAAACAAATAAGGTGCTTACAATAACCGCTTTCATGTACTTTGCTTGAAACAGATCCAGTAAGCTATCCTTAGGTAGACCCTCCAAAATCATATTATAATCCTGAAAAACAAAAGGACACGATAAATTTTCGTAATGAATGGCAATATAACTAATGAATCACATTTTCATAGTATTTAACATTGTGTAGTGAATAAACCTCAATTGCAGCAATTTCGCGAGATATATCAGCATCTTTTCCTCGAAGGATTCTCAAGGCAACCTTAAAGTCCTTTTGACGGCCTACTTTCGCCTGGCAATCAAACAATTACAATCAATAAAATCCTCATTCCACAATGTATATCCGCAAAATGTTTTAACAAAAAAATGTAAGCGACTTACCAGCCATCTGGGCGACTCGGGCACAAAGAATAGACCGGAAATCAGCACTATGCAAGGCAGGAGTCCTGTACCAATCATAAACCAAAGAAATGTCCAACTTCTTTTTAATTTAATTCTTATAATCACTATAATCGTAATTGAATGAGTAAAAAGTAGGAAATAGTTACCAATTAGTGCTAAATTCCTCCAAGAAATAACTGATCCTAGCAACAAGGACATTGATGATCCAGTAACAATCATTAGCTGCAGAATGAATAAAGAAACGTATCATTACAACTTTACAAGTCGACATGGTCCAAATATTAAAGTTAAACGAGAACAATATAAACATGTTGTTTACCTGATTCAGGGTAGTGAGACCTCCTCTTAAGTCCTTAGGTGCTATTTCGGCGATAAAAATGGGTACCTAAACATACAATGTAGCAATTAATTTTACGATATGAGATATGAAGTTTGAAAATTTAGGTTTCAACGTCGAAATTGAGCATAGCAAAGTAATCGACTTCAGAATAATAATTTCAGATGGTTAAGTTGTATTGATTGTTACCACGTATGATAAAACACCAATGCCATATCCACTGGATAGCCTTCCAATGTCCAGAAATAGTGAGTCCTGATCAACATGAACACAATATTTACTAACAAAAAATAATAATTATACGTCCAAAGATGTACAGTACGACTCAATTTATGACAAGGTTTAACTTGATTTAATACTCCGTCCCTCTTACTTAGTTACTTATCGTTTATTTTTAACTAAAATACCCTTACAAGTTACAAATATTTACAAAAATAACTGTTGAGACCATTTCTAAATTAGATTGGTTGATGATGCCTTAAGACAAATTAATCTTATTGTTAATATAATGTGTGCCTCTTAAGTTTTAATCTTATAGCTATGGAAGCTCAACTAATCGTTCAAGGTTACACAATAAGATCAAGAGATGAAGATCGTCATTGTTAGAGTCATAGTGTTGTATAAGAAATCATTAAACTCGATTCATGCTAAGTAATTCAAAACTGACAGTGACATGTCACTGTGGTTTCTGGCTCTTAAATATTTCGAAAATGTTTAACTCTTGAAAATAGTTTTCCAAACTTTTGATCAACATTTTACATTGCTAAATATTCTGGTTTGATCTTTATAAATGAAAGAAAGTTTTGGCTGTCTTGGAGAAGAGGTAGCTTGCATAAAAAGACATTTGCCAAAAATGGGTTGTTTACTTTTCTATATTTGGTCACTACCATTTATGCTCTTTCTTGATGAAAAATCTACCCTTATTTTGTCTAAGTGTGGCTGCCAAATTAAGTTGACTAGTAAGCTTGATTACTTATGCAAGTAATTCATTTGGCTTGCATAAGGGGTCATGGTTTCTTGTGCATTAATTGCCTTCTTGTTGTCCAAGCTTTAATTGTTTAATATTTTCTAACACTTGTGCTTAATTGGAGTGTGTTATTTTTAGTGTGTAGTATACTCTACTTTACACTATAAATACCACACTTATTTCATTTGAACAAGTGTGCAACAACAAAATATTTTCAAGCTTAAAAGACTTTGAGTTTTATTGAGTAATTATCTTTGCAAAAATCATTTAACATTTCATACTTAATTGTTTTGCAAAATATTTTTCTTAAGTCTTTTACAAAGAGCTAGTTCGTTGCAACAAAGCATGTATTGTGTTCGATGATCTCGTGTTAGTACTTAATCGTTTTCTCCACCGTTCATTTTGTGAACATTTTGAGAAACACAAGTCTTGTAACAAACGAGTAGAACAAGTCTTAAGATAGAGTTATCTTGAGCAACTAGCAACTCGAAAGAGTTGGGGAAGTCTCTTGGCGGAGTAGTCTTGAGCAATAGCAACTCGAAAGAGTTGGGGAAGTCTCTTAGCGGAGTAGCTTTGAGCATAAGTCTTGGTGCGGAGTAGCATTGAGCAAATAGCAACCGGAGTAGGTTGGGGAGTTGTTTTATTATTCGGGGTCTTTGTTTGTATGAGTTTACTTCAAAGATGTTTAATAAGATAACGTTGGATGTAGGTCGCGGAGTAGTGACCGAACCAATTTAAAAAACATCTTTGAGTTTTGTCTATTTCGTTTTTAATATTTCCGCTGCACTCAGATTTCACTGTTGATTCCACTGTGACATTTACTGGCTGAATCGTTGTTGAATACTTCTAACTTTCTAGTTCGAAGTTGTCAACTTCTCCTTTCTTCTAAGTAGTGTCTTAGTGATCATAGAGTTTTTAAAGAAGCTTTAATTAAGCTTAAAATTTTAAATAGACACCTAATTCACCCCCTCCCCCTCTTAGGTGATCTCGCCCTTGACTCTTCAATTGGTATCAGAGCCTTGTGCTCTTGATATTGGTTAATTACCAAAGAGTTAATCCTATAGTCATGGACGGGAAACATACTAAGTATCCCATATTCGAAGGGGATAACTACTCATGGTGGAAACATCGTATGGAGCACTATGTCAAAAGCACAGATTATGAATGTTGGATCATCATTCAAAAGGGTTCCCTTGCTATAACGGTCACTAATGTTGATGGCACTAGTTCCGTAAAAAGTGAGGATAAGTATGTCGAGGCTGATTATCGTAAAGTCGAGAAAAATTCTAAGGCCATGTCCATTCTTCAATATGGCATTGGTGAACAAGAAATTAACCGGATTTCCGGATGTACCTCGGCAAAAGGAATTTGGGACACCTTAAGCCTTGCTTATGAGGGAACGTCTCAAGTTAAGAAGCATCGTATTGACCTTCTCATGCAACAATATGAGATGTTCAATATGGAGCGTGACGAGTCAATTAATAGTCTTTCTTCACGTTTTTCTAGTATTTTTAATGAACTTAAGAGTCTTGGACGTAATTTCGAATCCGAGGACATAGTCCGAAAGATCCTTCGTAGCCTAAGTGATAAATGGCAACCGAAGGTGACGGCTATAGAGGAGGCTAAAGATCTATCCAAATTGACCCTCAATGAACTAATGGGCTCACTCATGGCTCATGAGTTAACTCTCATGAAGCGTTCGGGTGAATGCTCTAAAGCTAGAGGTCTCGCACTCAAATCAACCTCAAGTGATGAGGAAAATGATGGAGACGATGAGCAGGCCATTTACTCTCGTAATATGGCGGATATGATCAATAGTCATGTTCCTAAAAAGTTCAACAATTTTAGAAAGAAAGCTTTTCAAAAGAAGAGATCATTTTCATCCGTTGTTTGTTTCAAATGTGGTGAGAAAGGTCATCTTATCAAAGATTGTCCTAAATGGAATGAATTCAAATCCAAGGATAAACGTGATTTTGCAAAGAAAGAATACAAACACAAAGTCATGTCTGCAATCTGGGGTATGTCTGATTCCGAGGAAGAAGAGTCTTCCGGGGAAGAATTGGATGCCAAAGTTTGCATGACAACTCGTCTAAAACTTGATGTTCCCGAGTCTTCAAAGAGAGTGTCCGCAAAATGTCTCATGGCACATTCCGATGATTCTGACCATGATTCTGATGATGAGGTAAATAATCTCAAGACAAAGGTTAGATCCTTCTCCAAAGAAAAGGTATGTTTGATGCTTGATGATCTACTTGACAAATGTCGTGAAAAGAATGAAAAACTTGACGCTATGCAAACTCAAATTGAGGACATAGCTGAAGAAAATGTTTGTCTAAAAGAGTGTCTAGATTAATTAGAGCAGAGTAACATCATACCTTCTCTTAAAAAGGAAGTCAAAAGATTAAAGAAAGAAAATGCGAGTCTTGTTAAAGAGGTTAATCTGTCTAATGTCACAGTGAATTCCACTGTGATATCTGTTGTTAAAACTGAAAATGAGTCATTAATCCGACAAGTTGATAACTTAATCAATGAACGTGACTCACTCTTAAAGAACCTCACCTCATGTCAGAATCATGTTAAGAGTCTTGAAGAAGTCTATGAAATGTTGGTTGATGAGAATAATCATGCTAAAGCTGCTTTTGACAAAGTAGGACATCTAAATCTTGACCTTCTTGCTAAAGTTGAAAACTTGAATAAAGAGTTAGTGGTTGCAAAAGAGTTTTACAAGAAATGGGAAGGAAGCCAAACTATTTTAGACTTTCTTACAAGTCAATCTAAAAATGCTGAAAAGAAAGTTGGACTCGGTTTCAAGCACAACAACGTGCATTGTTGCGTTCGAAACCAAGACCCAAGCAAAACCGATTCTAGAAGAAGAAAGTACGCTGGCCTTCCCGAGTATATAATTTGCAATTATTGTGGCAAGACCGGTCATGTGTTTAATGGTTGTGCTAAGAGATGGAATGACATTAATAAGAACATCAAAGTGGTTAAAAAGATGTGGATCCGAAAAGACTTGATTAATGATATGATTCACAAAAAGGGGCCCAAATTCATTTGGGTTCCTAAACTAAAAGTTTGATTTCTTATAAGCATTAGCGAGAGGCCGCAACAATTGGTACTTGGATAGTGGATGTTCTCGTCATATGACGGGAAGTGAAAGCCAATTTCTCTCGCTACAAGCCTACAAAGGTGGCACCGTGACGTTTGGCGATAATATGAAAGGTGAAATTGGTGCAATCGGGAAGGTTGGTAAGTCATCGTCACATTGTGTCGACAAAGTGTTGCTTGTCAAAGGTTTGAAGCATAATCTTCTTAGCATATTTCAATTGTGCGATAATGGTAATATTGTTGAGTTTTGTGCTAGTGAATGTCGTGTACTAGATGGAAATACAAGGGAAGTTATTTTGGAAGGAAAACGTGTTAGAGACGTTTACTTGACTAATCTTTGTGCCTTGCCAAGTCAAACATTATCTTGTATGAGCGCTTTAAAGAACGACTCATGGCTTTGGCATAAAAGATTAGGACATGTAAACGCTAGAACATTGAACACCCTTAGAAAACTCGATCTAGTAAATGGCATTCCTAACATTAAATTCGACCTTAATAAATTGTGTGAAGATTGTGCTAAAGGAAAACAAGTTCGATCCTCCTTTAAATCCAAAAAGTTTGTTAGTACTTCAAAACCTCTTGAACTTCTTCATATTGATTTGTGTGGTCCTATGCGTATAAGAAGTAGAGGTGGTAGTCGTTTTTTGTGTGTGATTGTTGAAGATTTTTCACGTTATGTTTGACTACTTTTCTTGAGTAGTAAAGTGCCAAAAAAATTTTGGGCCGAAGCCTTCAACACATCATGCCATATTTATAACCATGTTATGATCCGAAAAATGCTTAATAAAACTGCCTACGAATTGCTTAAAGGAAGAAAGCCTAATTTATCCTATTTGAAATGCTTTGGAAGCAAATGCTTTGTTCACAACAATGAAAAGGATAATTTGGGTAAACTTTATGCTCGTAGTGATGAGACCGTTTTGGTTGGATATTCGGATCGTAGCAAGGCTTATAAAGTGTACAATAAACGAACTATGAAAATGGAAGAAAGTGTACATGTCATTTTTGATGAGTCAAATCTTTTTCATTCTAATGAACAGGAAGAGGATGATGAAGATGAGGACTTTGAGCTTGGAATGATTCGACATGACATGGATGAAGTACATAACTAGGAAGAGACCATTTCACAGTTGAATCCACTGTTAAATGGTGAGACGAGTCAAAATTCAGGGGGAATGAATCCACTTTCTGACCAAAATGAGGCTAGTACATCCAGGGGGAATGGGGAACCACATGAACTGAATAAATAACCAGAAACGAACCCCCATTCAAACTCACCAAATAAACCAGATGTCACAGTGGAACCCACTGTGACATCAGAACCCGAAAATGCCTCAAGCTCACAAATCGTACCTAGAAAGTGGAAGCACCAATCATCTCACCCCCTCTCAAACTTAACCAGTGACCTGAACTCGGGAAGAAAGACAAGAGCATCCCTCAATGATTTCTTTGCATTTCATGCGTTCCTCTCACAAACTGAACCGACAAATATCACCAAAGCTCTTGAAGATACAAATTGGGTGATAGATATGCAAGAGGAACTTAATCAATTCAAGAGGAATGAGGGTACTCGGATGCGGATTACGCCGGAAGCGTCGTTGATAGAAAGAGCACGTCCGGAATTGCAACTTTCTTGGGTCCTTGTTTAATTTCATGGGCTTCAAAGAAACAAAACACCGTCGCTCTTTCCACCGCCGAAAGCGAGTATGTTAGTGCCGCATTGTGTTACGCGCAAATTTTATGGGTTCGACAACAATTGAAAGACTATGGTAATGTATTCGATTCCACTCCTATTTTTTGTGATAATACGAGTGCCATTAACATTTCTAAGAACCCGATACAACACTCAAGGACTAAACACATTGACATAAGACATCACTTTTTACGTGATCATGTGGAAAAAGGTCAAATCCGTCTTAACTTTTGTAGAACCGAAAATCAAATTGCCGATATTTTTACAAAACCGCTTGAAAGAGAACAATTCATAAAACTTCGGTTGGAAATTGGTTTGTTGGATTGCGCATAATTCTATGAGTAGACGATTTGCCTCAATGATTGATTAGAGTGGTTGATACATTTTAATGTGTACATATGTGATTAAGTGTGTTTTATTAACCATGTTTGAATGTTAATTAACAAGTATTATCATTTGTGTAATAATGTGACATGCATAGAGCCAACAAAACAAATCACCAAAATATCACATCACCTTTACTCCTTCTTCATGCCTTAACCATCCCACATATAACCTCCCTCATACCTTCCATAACACTTACCTTTCTACTTGAAATAATGCCTCCCAAGAAAGCCCAACTCAAAACCGCCAAATAAATTCGGGATTCGTTCAAACCAAAGCCCACGACTCTCTCTACATCTAGGTTGTGGTGTGATTATCA
Source organism: Heliosperma pusillum (assembly GCA_022085475.1). NCBI lineage: Eukaryota > Viridiplantae > Streptophyta > Magnoliopsida > Caryophyllales > Caryophyllaceae > Heliosperma > Heliosperma pusillum. Next base: position 69,021 of record JAIUZE010045464.1, on the reverse strand, counting down.
ATGAAGTTGTATAGAACATTGAGAAATAAATAGAGGAAAATGAAAAAGTGTTTTGGAGAAGAAGAAAACGAAGTGGAAAATGAGAAGGGAACCGAAACAGAAACCGAAAAAGGAGATGAAGAAAAGGAGATTGTAAAAAAAAAAAAAAAAAAAAAGGTGATGAAGAGGAAATGATTGGAAAAGATTGAGAAAAAGAAAAGGAAAGGGAAAAACCGAGTTGAATGAGGAACAAACCAAGGAGTTGAATGATCTTTTTTATGATGACGATTTGTTAAATAATGGTGAGAAAACCGAATCGAAAGCAAAAAATCCGTCAAAAGAGAAGTGTGAGGTTGGGAAAAGCAAAGAGGTAGTGGAAGTTCGGATGGAAAATACGGAGTTGAAGACTATTCTTACCGATCTTACCAAAGCCGGGAAAAAACCGATAATGAGTATGATGATTAATTAGGACGATAACATGTCCTAGAACTCTTGGCCCTACTCTCTTCTTAACCTATCATTTTGCCTAACCAAACCTTATATTATTTTGCTCATGGCTATATGTTTGTTATATTGTTACATGAACTTGGTAATATTTGTTTAATTTTCTTGAACTATGTGGTTTGTAAACTAACTTTCTTACTTTGTTGCATTAGAATGTTATTCTTCCTACTTGATGATGTCAAGAGGGGGAAGTTGTTAAAATTGTGTGCATGTGTGATCCAATAACTCTTAGGCTTGCGTTCACCGTAAATATGTTAGCTTAGCGATTTGAAATTCTACTTAAGTTAGTATAGACTTGACCAAAGTACCTTGACCATGTATGCGTCTTATCTTGATCATGTTTTGACTTGTGATATGTTTAGACTTGTGAACCTTGACTATAGATTGAGAGGGAAGAACACATTCAATTTTATTTGTCTTGCCATCATCAAAGGGGGAAATTGTTGAGACCATTTCTAAATTAGATTGGTTGATGATGCCTTAAGACAAATTAATCTTATTGTTAATATAATGTGTGCCTCTTAAGTTTTAATCTTATAGCTATGGAAGCTCAACTAATCGTTCAAGGTTACACAATAAGATCAAGAGATGAAGATCGTCATTGTTAGAGTCATAGTGTTGTATAAGAAATCATTAAACTCGATTCATGCTAAGTAATTCAAAACTGACAGTGACATGTCATTGTGGTTTCTGGCTCTTAAATATTTCGAAAATGTTTAACTCTTGAAAATAGTTTTCCAAACTTTTGATCAACATTTTACATTGCTAAATATTCTGGTTTGATCTTTATAAATGAAAGAAAGTTTTGGCTGTCTTGGAGAAGAGGTAGCTTGCATAAAAAGACATTTGCCAAAAATGGGTTGTTTACTTTTCTATATTTGGTCACTACCATTTATGCTCTTTCTTGATGAAAAATCTACCCTTATTTTGTCTAAGTGTGGCTGCCAAATTAAGTTGACTAGTAAGCTTGATTACTTATGCAAGTAATTCATTTGGCTTGCATAAGGGGTCATGGTTTCTTGTGCATTAATTGGCCTTCTTGTTGTCCAAGCTTTAATTGTTTAATATTTTCTAACACTTGTGCTTAATTGGAGTGTGTTATTTTTAGTGTGTAGTATACTCTACTTTACACTATAAATACCACACTTATTTCATTTGAACAAGTGTGCAACAACAAAATATTTTCAAGCTTAAAAGACTTTGAGTTTTATTGAGTAATTATCTTTGCAAAAATCATTTAACATTTCATACTTAATTGTTTTGCAAAATATTTTTCTTAAGTCTTTTACAAAGAGCTAGTTCGTTGCAACAAAGCATGTATTGTGTTCGATGATCTCGTGTTAGTACTTAATCGTTTTCTCCACCGTTCATTTTGTGAACATTTTGAGAAACACAAGTCTTGTAACAAACGAGTAGAACAAGTCTTAAGATAGAGTTATCTTGAGCAACTAGCAACTCGAAAGAGTTGGGGAAGTCTCTTGGCGGAGTAGTCTTGAGCAATAGCAACTCGAAAGAGTTGGGGAAGTCTCTTAGCGGAGTAGCTTTGAGCATAAGTCTTGGTGCGGAGTAGCATTGAGCAAATAGCAACCGGAGTAGGTTGGGGAGTTGTTTTATTATTCGGGGTCTTTGTTTGTATGAGTTTACTTCAAAGATGTTTAATAAGATAACGTTGGATGTAGGTCGCGGAGTAGTGACCGAACCAATTTAAAAAACATCTTTGAGTTTTGTCTATTTCGTTTTTAATATTTCCGCTGCACTCAGATTTCACTGTTGATTCCACTGTGACATTTACTGGCTGAATCGTTGTTGAATACTTCTAACTTTCTAGTTCGAAGTTGTCAACTTCTCCTTTCTTCTAAGTAGTGTCTTAGTGATCATAGAGTTTTTAAAGAAGCTTTAATTAAGCTTAAAATTTTAAATAGACACCTAATTCACCCCCTCCCCCTCTTAGGTGATCTCGCCCTTGACTCTTCAATAACCTAATAATTGAAAAATTGTTTTTCTGTTTTAAACTTAATCTGGTTTTAAATCTCGTCTGCAATGCAATAAAATCGCCTATATGCCCCCTTTACACCAAAAAGAAAACATAATCTAAAAAATACCTACAATACTTTTATTTGATTTCCATATGATCTACTTTAATTATACAAAAGTGTTTACAACCGAAAATGTCTTAGTCTAGTGGTTAATATGGAAGTATTGTGGATTTGTGGCCAATAAGTCTCAACTTCGAATCCCCATCCCCTTTATTGTAATGCAACTAAGTAAAACAAAAAAATAAAACAAAAGTGTCTTTACATAAGAAAATTACATAAGCATAGGAGCATATGAGAAGAATACTATTAGGGGTGTGTACTGTGTAGAACCAACGCAATAGTTGTAGCAATATGCACAAGAATATGACATCCTTGGACATACCTTGGCGAAATAGACAGCAAGCCACCCTGTTATACAGAAACATGCTGACATCCTCATGGCCTGTTATCAAACAAACTATTCAGATATGGTAATCGTGTCACATTCGGTTCGATCGCTATCTCGGACAAGTGATCTGATAGATGAATCATTTCAACCAAAACCTTAAGATTATAGTTGAGACCCAACTATTATTATTTATATTCTATTAACAAGTCGGATCAAGTTGATTGGGTCAACGGCAAACATCAGTTTCGGATCGGATCAGTTTTAGCCGGCTCTACAAATCACCAGACCAATAAAATCAGCAATTAGTTCTACAAATATACGGTATACATACCAATTTTCTACCAAGAAAGTCGGCAATACGACCGCTTGTGACAGCACCAAGCATTGCACCAATTGTTAATATTGAGCCAAATGTTGAGAACTGAAATGATTATCTGAATAATTAGTACGACCTTAATCTTATACGGAGTACTACAAACTTGTTTCTTTAAGCTATATTTAATACAAAAATACTCCATAAAACTTAAGTATACTATGCATGTATTACGCCAAAAAAAATAGTATACGAGAAATATACCACTTGTATATACTTAGACAAAATCGCAAAACACAATCAATAATGTCCTATAATCACCCAATAAAGATAAGATCATGAGATTTAGTACGGTGTACTTTTCTTTCTACGTTCATGTAATTTGTCACTCTGTTCCTTGTTTAATTTGGCCTATATCATTGTCTAAATAAAAGACTATAATGATGGTATTATTTAGTCAACTTTTAAATTAAGACGGATATAATATATTTTAAACTTAAAAGGATACCGTATATGGTAAAGAAGATAAAAGAATATGTATGTCGAAAAATTCTAGGTGTTTTCTAGGCAACAAATGTGATGATTTAATATGTTTTGAGCTCGTTTAAAGTTAGGTTATATAATGTTCGTCTTAAATGAGAATTTCTGAACAATTACAAGCGTTACCTGTGCAATGGATAAATTGAGATCCTCACGGATAGCGGACTGAGTAGGTGCTGAGTAACCTACCTGCAAAAACAATATGAACTTAAGCTAAACAACACCTACATTTCCATTTTTTCACATCTTGTTTCGCCTTTGATTTGTTCTACAAGATATTTCGTTGTTCCTAAAGGCAAGGCCAAAAAAATAAATAAAATAAAATGTTAAAACTTAAAACCCAATTCCTTAAATTTAAAGTATAATTTGAACTAGAATTGTTAAACTACACATTATGATCTCATTCCGCTTCTTTTATCTCAAAACATAAAATTCTACATTTTGCTAAAATACGTTTTAATTAGTAAAAATTCGTATATGATTACGTCTTCTTTAGTTTTATGTGTTGAATTATATCCAACCAACAAAAAAATGTTAATAACAAGTTAACAACAAATACATTTTAAAATGTACGAAGTAAGACTTACACAAGTGCCAAAGATGAAAGATCCACAAACAGCAACACAAGTACAAAGCAAGACCATAGCAATTGATCCATTATCATCACTAATCTCACTTCCACTTTCATCATTTTCATAATCGACATTCTTTCCTTGTTTTAACACTAATGGCGCTTCCAAATCGTCAAGCCCGTTATTTTGGCCATTTCCGACGTCATTACATTGTTCAATTGCCATTTTCTCCTAATACCCTAAATTTTTCTTTATTATAAACCAGAATATCCACCGTTGACAGCAGTGAATGTAATAATCCCTTTACCACGGGTACTCTCCCTATTACGTGACTAAATAATAAAAATAAAAGAGAAAATTATTAGAGTGTGACCCGAATAACCAATGAAATAGGATACACGAAAAATAAGGGGGGTGTAACGAGGTTATTTATAGGTGCAAAAAAAGTATGGTGCAACAATTAAAAAGGTCAAGATATTTTAGGATTTTGTCAACAATTAAAAAGGTAAAAAAAAGTAGTACAAAACAACAAAGATCTGTGTTATGGTACTTCGTATAAACAAAGGAGTGGAACCAACTAGTTAAGTAAGTTGCATGTGACAATTCATATTAGCTGTCTTTGACGTGTACGTAATAAGTTTATCTACATGTATAATATATTAGCCTTTTAAAAATCTGAATTCAATGGAGTAAATCACACCGTGTAGGAAATTTTGTGGTAATTTAGCGCTTACCGACGTTATTTGTTTTTTTTTGGAAGATATGATGTCGCGGGTAATAATCGAATTCCAAAATTCATGGTTAGAATAAATGTGTTCTAAACATTTAAGCTTACTCTCGTTTTTATAACGTTATTCATATATATACCGAAATTGTAGGGTACGAATGTACAATGTACTTAGTTAAGTAAATGAATAAATAAAGCGATTTGACATGGAGTTTTTACTTGTTTTTTTAAAATTTAATTTGTAAGGTATTTGTTTTGTGGAAAATACGTCAATTCCTCTCACTTATGCCTTATACAATATTTTATTTATATTAGTTTGATGCATGTTTTAAACATATTTAATGTTAAGAAACTAATTAAAATAATTTTGAAGTTATTTCATTAATTATAGTAAAAACGAGTTTGTAAATCAATTTTGCTTCTTAATATTAATTAATACCAGTATTAATTACGTTCGGATAGACCAGTATTTAAGAAGTTGGTAGAATTGATTTTTGAAGCCGTGTAATTAAATCGAGTCTCCACAAAACCGAATGAAGCTAGGGTTTCCAAAGGGATTTACTTGGTCGCATTAAATTCGTGTAACAGATCATTGGATAGACAAGCCAAGGCTGTGACATAAACGGTGATTTACTTGGTTGTAATACGGTAAGTTTTATTGAAGACGGTGTATATTCGTTTTCAATGAAAACGGGTCGAATTCCTTCTCACAAAGAATCAAGTGAGTGGATAAGTGAAAAACTAAATGGATACCGCTTACCCTCCTACTTGGCTCCTTGTAAGATGGAAGTCGACCCATTTTCATTGAATACGGATATGCGCCGTCTTCAATGAAAATTTATTTATTATAACAACTTGTTTTTAGTAGATTTTACAACTGGGGCTAGTAGGTGGTAGACCTGGCAAACGGGTCAACCGGGTCGGGTTCGGGTCGGACCAGTTCGGGTCGGGTCAGTTCGGGTCTCTTGTTGATTTCGGGTTAATTCGGGTCGGGTCGGGTCATTTCGGGTTTTGGGTTTGTTTCGGGTTTGTTGTCGGGTCCGTTTCGGGTCAATCGGGGCCGGTTATTTCGGGTCGGGTCATTTTCGGGTCAAAGAATAAGAGACAAAATGTCATTTTAAGTCTTTTCGGTTCAATTAAAGTTATGTTTTGTCGGGTCATTTTCGGGTTGAGTGGTTTTGGATCGGGTTATTTTCGGGTCGGGTCAGTTACGGGTCAAGAAAGATCGGGTCATGTTCGGGTCGGGTCGGGTCCAATCAGGTTTCGGGTCACATTTTGGTGTTGTAGTTCGGGTCAATTTCGGGTCACGGGTCGGGTCATTCGGGTCGGGTCAATCGGGTCGGGTTGCTTTTGCCAGATCTAGTAGGTGGGACATAACAAAGGTGCAACCAAAAATTAATTTTGAGTGGAGGCTTGAATTTTGAAATAAGTATACCTAAATTAGTGATCAACTTAAATCGAGTGGTCCAACTTAAAAAAGACCCGAATATTTATTCGCCGGTTAAGATATCATGAAACTGAAAAGGTTATTAACTAGTGGTTAAAATAATAAAGAAATTGTGAAAACCTTCATATATATCATATATATTGAATCTTAAATTATTTTGTCGTATAGAAAATATGTTTCAAATAATATATTTTTCATATGTATAAATTTAATCATTGATTTTTTATTTCACAATATTAATTTCAAAACATCTATAAATTATATACAAAAAGATATTGACGAGTGAAAATGATCACTTTGTTTGTATCTACAACATACTTCTTCCTTTTATCTGATCATTTACATTTGTCTATTATATTAAAATGACTTCTCAGTACTAACTAGTAAAGTAATTTATAATAATTCGACTCGTATTTAATGTAACTTCATTTAAACAAAATTTTAATTAAAAAAATAACAAAATTGATTAAGGCCTAAATTGTTAAAAATGCATTTTTATTTTTTAAGCTTAATTTTTAAAAAGTAGTTTTCTTTTAGCTTTTAAATAATAATGTGATTGACTAAAAACACTTTAAAAAACTATGTCAAATATACATCAAGCGAAGTGAATATAATATAATTTAAGTATAACCCGAGTCAAAATTAAGGGTCATCCTTGCAGAAAAAGCTTAAAAATTGTCCAAAAAGACGTCTGATTGAGCCTAAACCGAGAATTAATAATGTTCTAGTAAGTGTATCAGTGTATGTACCACCGTGTACGTGAGATTTGTTGGTGCATGAATGCATGATTAATCATGTGCACGAAGTCGTGGATCTGACGCGGATTGAGGACTCTTTTATTTTATCTTCAATGATTGACAAAAATATTTTCGATTTAGTCACAATTGGTCCAATTATTAGCTTTTTAGGACTTGTGTTCTGCCAATTTAATTGCTGCTCAAGTACACTAGACTTAACTTAAGTACTTTCTCTATCCCAATCTTTTGATATATGCTAATTCATTCACATTAACACACCACGTTTGTGTTAAATTTAAGACGGATTAAATATACACATGTCAGTAAACCTGATAAATAGGTTATTCAGGTCTGGTCACTTCAGATTGAGTCACTTTCGGGTCAATAATTTATCAGATCATGTCATTTTAGGTTTAGTCGATCTGAATAATTTGAGTAATTTCAGCTTTTCGGGTCATAATTTTGCTTTAATTAAGTTAGTTTGGTCATTTTTTGCCACTCGGATCGGGTCACTTTTGGGTCAAGTCATTTTGGGACGGGTTGATATGGGTCATTTAAGTAATTTCGGATAATGATTTTGCCTTAATTAAGTAATTTTGGGTCACTCAAGTCGGGTCTCATCGGATAAAAGCCCAATCCCACATACAAACGCCTATATAAAAGCCCAATCCCGCTGATACAGAATAATGGGCCGTTTACTTGCGGACTTCATTATTAAAGAATTGAAATGCATCTTTTTTTCTTTATCTTACCTTTGAAAAATTCGATGCCTTCCAAAACGAGAAAACCCACAATTATTAATTTACCTAAAAAAAAATGTCAGCACATTAACTCCATTTATTCTCTCATTTCTAGTTGACTCATTTCAATCTGCTCTTTATTTTATCGGTTAGTTTTATTTACCATCTTTTCTTACGATTACGCGTTTTTGTTATTCAATTGATGAACTGTGTATTGCATTTTGCTTATTTATTTAATTATATTAGAAATTTGTATTGCTACTTAATTTTGGATGAATTTAGTTTGTTTGATTGAGGTTTATTATTTAATTTGTGTTGTAGTAAAATAAACGAAGAATGTCGAGCCATAGGAGAAGTATTTCGTCGTATTCGAGGAATAAAGCTCCACTAAATGTTGACAACTCCGATAGGAAGTCTTTCTCCTTGCAACGACCATTGTATGATTCACTCTCTCCATCTCGGTTATATGTACTTTTTGTATTTGCTGTCACGAGTATTTTAATCAAAGGTAAACAAATGATTGTGACACGTAATATATTTGTTGTTTGCGTTCGTCTTCTGATATACAAGTATTTTGTACCACCACTTGAATTACAAATTATAGTAACTCTTATCCCAGTAACTGTTGTTTAAGACGGACTATCCATCTTAAACCTTAAGACGGGTAAAATACTAGCACATGAGGTTAAAAGGGACAAAATTTTTGGCATTTCCTAGACAACTTGCATGTAATTTGGTATGTGTTTGACCCGTTTTTTAAACATAAGACAGATATTTCCCGTCTTAAATGAGAATTTGTGCTCCTAATATAGGGAGTGTAGTCTTTAGCTGGTTGCCATTTTCATAAATTTTAGTGACCAAAATATCAATTATAGTGACTCTTAATATAGGGAGTGTAATCAGTGGCGTACCCAGATTCGATAGACTGAGGGTTCAAATTTAGTAGAATAGTTATGTTTCTTGTAAATACAGGGTCTAAAAGACGTAAAATTTTCAAATCGAACAAATTTAACACTAAGAAAACGCTTATCGTCCGGAAAGTTGTGGGGTCTCAAGACCCTACTGTGCTGCATGTGGCTACGCTGAGTGTAATCTTTTGTTGGTTGCCATTTTTTCATAATTTTAGTGATCTATTTATCGAATGAAGACTGTTTACGACTTTTATTGACCACTTTAGTTTCAATCATAAAAGGCAAAAAGGATTATAGATGTACAATAGTATTGTAAACCATAACAAATCTAACAGTGTTTATGTGCATCGTTTCCTAGCGTTTTATAGTTCTAAGTTACATTTTAGTTTTTTTGACGTTAAAACTCAAATCTAAATGAGTTTATAAGTATTTGTTGAGGTCTCTTCCCATGTTTCCGTTGGGGTATTGTCCCACATGGGTAGAAATAGAGTGAAGGGACTAGTTATGTAAGTAAGTGAGTTACCCCTCATATCACCAATTTGTTTTAGGATAGAACCTCACTTGCTTGAGGAGGGACCATTTCTGCGTATTGTTATTGTATGACAAGTGTTTAATTTTTGATGTGGAAGATCAAATTACCCATTATAAGCGTTAATGGGAGATGTTTATGCGAAGGAGCTCGTAAACTTTATAGCAAAACTCATAAACTTCACAAAAGAGCTCGAAAAGAAATTATATAATCACTGGTTGGGATTAATGTTCAGGATCAATCAGTGGTTCAATCAGTGGTTGTATAGTCTATGAACTGATTATAAAATGATCTCATTCTTGACTTATTGTAAAACAGCTTTACAATAGACTTATTGTTTGGGATTAATGTTTGAGGCTGTTATCATAAAATCAATTTAGTTTGTTATAGAAATTAACCTTCTCTATGTTTTTAAGTAACTCTTGCAATGCCGATAGCGATAGCTATAGTCACCGTGTTGTCTGGAAGAGGTAAGGGGTAAGAGGTAAGAGGTTCTTACACTAACTTATTTTGAGACTCTAGTGTGACTTTTAGCGGTAAGATGTTCTCACACTAACTTATTTTTAGCGGTAAGATGACTTTTGGGAGAGATTAACAGCCTGACAGTTAGGATGTACAGGTTACATGCTTTAGGACATAGTAGGTGTTAGGTTTATATACGTACACTTAAGACTCTTAAGTAATACTAATTAACAATTTAATTAGCTTCAAAGATCTAGTTGCATGCTAAATAAAATAGACAAAAAGAAGAGAAGAATGGTTTCCTCACATTGCTTGTGTCGAGTATGGGCACAAGGAAAGGACTCCTTCCTCTCCTTGTTATTGAGCTAATAGATCTAGGGATGAACTTCCTAACTCCCAAGTGTAGAGACACTCATCTTGGATGCCCCTAGACTATCCCAAATCGTCTCCTTATCACACAATGCTAGGTGTAATAAGAAGCCTCCTTCACCTTTTTATCACTACTATAAATAGTAATATAACTTGGTGTGTGTATGTATGAGAATGTAGTAAGAACAACTTATTTGTGCTTATTTTCTAGTGAGATAAGTTAATCAACACACAACTCTTTTTATGTGAAGTAGAGAATAAACTCTTCTCTTTGCACTTGGGCATGCCGGTTTTGGGAGATGGGAGGGGGACAAGCATGCTTGCTTTCTCCCTTACCCATGTAGCTAGTGTAGGCTTAGGTTAGTTAGAGTATTAAACATGTCTTAGCATTTAATCTCAAGGCATGCTTATACTAACCTACAACTACCCAAAAACCGGTTATACATAGGTTAATATGGGATCCATTTTATCTTATACATTTTGTCAATTGTCATATGTGTGACATGTGACAATTATCATATATATTTGAGCTTATAAAATCATATTTAACAATTAAATACAATCTTACAACAAATAAATCATACTTAACATTTAAGGTGATGATCTGCAAATATACGTGTGAAATGGTCCATCTCATATAATTTACAACTTATTGTAATTATATTAACCAATTAGTCTTATCTCTAATGTTTCATAAACATCGTACAATTTTGGCAATATAACATTTAATCACCAAAATGTATTTCATATAATCATATAATAGTAAGATAATTCTCATATACAGATTGAACTTATTCAATCCAAAGGGTTAATTAATCTGTATCAATATACCGTTAATTTACTTTATGATTTGTGAATTGTCCTTTCGGTGTGACCTTCGTCATACGACAATAATGTCAAACTCTAGCAAGCCAATCATTACCGATTAATGTGGATCAGTTGACTATAATATTAATCATCCCTTTATATTTTTGTTAATGAGATTTAATTAAGTGAACGCACTATTGTTAAGTAAACTCACTCCAACACTAGGAGTCTCTTAGGAAAGATTTATCCTAGCTGTCTGGAACTTGTTTAGCATGTGGTGAATATTTTCTGTAGTGAACAGTTTTTATGTGTCAATTTAGCCTTCTCTTGTGTATATATCAATTAGCGCGTCATAAGACTCAATTTTTTAGTTTATATGAATCTTTGCTAATGTAAGTTAGTGTAGGCGGGATTATATCTTCTTTTTTAGCTGTAAATATGGGCAATACATGATTGAACTCACATGTAAGTGAGGTGGACATGCTTGGCCAATATAGCCTCATTAGATTTTAGTGCAGAGTAATGAAAGGAATCATTTTGTTGCGTGAAAACGTTGTGAATAAACACCGTAGAATCTTTCCATGTACTCTGCAAGGAAAGTCAAGAAAATGAATAACTTGATAAACTATCTTTTTCTTCTTTGAGTCCTAGTTCCTTTCTTATCAAGGGCTTCTGGCTAACCTGCCTTCTAATTAATTTCCAATAAACTGGTCAGCTTTATGATGGTATCATGATTTTCTATGTGCTTAGAGTGTTTGTAAGATGAGTAATACCTTTAAAAAGCGAGTATAGACTCTTCGGTTTCACCTTCAACGAGATAAGAGTTTCTTAATTCAGGAGTATAACCGGGGAGCGAACAGTAAAGCGGTTGCGACTTTCGAGGGCTCTTACTGTTCCTGAAACTACAAGTGTGTATGACGCTTGTCAACGAATGGCTGCTCGCAGAGTGGATGCTGTATTGTTAACTGATTCAAATGCTTTACTTTGTGGGATTCTTACAGACAAGGTTCACAGTTACTCTTTTTGCAGCATTCCTTTATTGAAAATTGAAAACCATGCTATGTTTCATGTTGTATTTGTCTGAGTTTGTACTTTCTAACGTAATCCTTTGTAATGTACATCAAGGATATTGCTGTAAGAGTAATAGCTAAGGAGCTAAATCTTGAGGAGACTCCTGTTTCAAAAGTGATGACCCGAAATCCTGCATTTGTTATTTCCGACACATTCGCTGTAGAAGCATTACAAAAAATGGTTCAAGGTAAAGAGAACAATGCATCATAACTACTTTGAGTTTGCTAATTCATATTATGCTGTATAGGTTCTTGAAAACTCAAAAGTTCACCTGATCCTATCTATTCCTCTGCAGGAAAGTTCAGACATCTACCAGTGGTAGAAAATGGACAGGTTGTCGCTGTACTTGATATAGCAAAATGCTTATATGACGCTATTGCACGCATGGAAAGGGCTGCTGAAAAAGGCAAGGCTATTGTTGCAGCTGTTGAGGGCGTTGAAAAAAATTGGGGTTCATCAGCTTCTGGTTAGTTTAGGGCTTGGCATTAATGTAATTGTGTTTACGCAGAGTAAAATATTGTTGTTTAATGGGTGTTTTTTGTTAATTATTTGGTCCCTTTTACCCCAGACGTGTTTTCTCTGAACTTTGAGGCAGTTGTTTTGCTGAATGTTGGCAATCTTATGTTGATTACAGGCAATAACTCTTTCATTGATGTACTGAGGGAGCACATATTTAAACCTTCTCTGTCTACAGTTTTATCTGAGCATTCAAAGTAGGTAATATCTCTTCTGTTTGGAAGTTTCTTTTTCGCATATTTTGCCTTTATGTTAATTTAATCTAATACACCTGAAAGCTGCTTTCTCAGGCTCATAACAGTATCACCAACTGACACAGTTTTATCAGCAGCAAAGAAGATGCTTGAATATCAGTTGAGCTGTGCTATTGTGGCTGTAGAAAATAGACCGAAGGGGATCCTGACGTAAGTATCTATTGGCAGCCATCGCTATGATATTTCTTTGTTGTTTAATGAATATGCGCATAGGTTGCATGTTTTCCGTTTTCTTGGTACTTCTTAAGCTCCGGTCATTTGCATTTTTGTATAATACTCAATCTCCAATTCTCTTGCCTGTTTTAACAGTTCCAAGGATATATTAATGCGGGTAATTGCACAAAACCTTCAGGCAGATACAACTCCTGTGGAAAAGGTAGTGAGTGAAACTCTTCATGGATTGCTATAGATTTAATCGAGGAAGAGACTGGCTGTCCTATGGAATACTGTCGATATGTTTGATTCCTTGTGATATTTCCATTTTGCTAATTTTCGTGCTCTTTGGATAAATATGCAGGTCATGACACCTAATCCAGAGTGTGCAACTGTCGACACACCTATTGTTGATGCTTTGAACACCATGCATAATGGGAAATTCTTGCATTTGCCTGTTCTAGACAGAGGTGTTTTTTTTATTTAGAGTACCTTTTTTCTAGGTTAATATAGTCACTGTGTCTCACTTTTATCATGGCTTTGAGTTACTTGAGGGCAGAAGGAGGTGTTGTTGCTGTTGTCGATGTGATCCACATCACCCATGCAGCTGTCTCTACTGTGAGTTGCTTACCTTTTTTTGTGTGATGCGTAGACTAAATGTACTGACTTTGGACTCTTTCACTTTGGAATAAGACCTGTACTTTATAAATGTGAATGAAATGTATAAACCATGGCAGCTACACACCCCCTAGGGTCATTCAATAGTTTGGCACCCCTCCTTTTCCATCCCTTTAAGACCCACCCCATCTTCCCTTCATCACCATCACCATCACTTCCCTCTTTTTCCTTTGTTTGGACTTTTTTTTACTCTCGTGACAATCACCCTCAATCCAAAGACCCCTTGGACTTGTGGTACTGGTGCTAATGAAGATAGATACTTATGGGTACTTTCTGTCTTAGTTTGAAAAGGCGCGCCTCGAGTGCGCCTTGGATGAGGCACTATCCAAAACACCTTGGTTCACTTTAGGTGCGCCTTTTAGATAAGGCTCACTTAGCGAGGTTGAGTAGTACGTCTAAGTCTATAAATATGCGTTTTCTTTTCCTCATTTTTCCTAAATTTTACTCTTTTAGACGTTAGTCAATTTGAAAACTCATAATAAAGGGTATTGTTGCTCAAAATTTTATGTGGGAAATAAAATTAAATTCCAAATATAAGGCGCCTCGCTTCTAAATGGCGCGCGCATTCGCCTCGCGCATTGCGCCTCATCGCCTCATCCCCTTGGCGCCTCTTCAAACTAAGCTAGTCTCTGTAGAAATACATGGAATACAGTACCAATTTTGTTTAGAATTGGCGGACACTCGGACAGTGCATATTTAATTTTCTAGGAAATATATGATGATCATTCACCTGCTGTAAATGTTGCATTGCTCTTGTACCCTGTTATCTTCTCGGTTCTCGACTTTTGGCATCAAGCAGTTTGTGCAGATGTATTTTTCTAATTATCTTTCTTCTATTTATGACTACTAGGTTGGTAATACAGGAGGAGTAAAGACCGAGGCTACAACAAATATGATGCAAAAATTCTGGGATTCTGCCATGCAATTAGGACCAGCAGATGATGATGATGACACAATGAGGTACCCCCTCTGTTAATATGACCGTTTTCTTCTTTCGAGATTGTGTTCATGAAAGAACTTTGATGGTATTTTTTTTTCCTTTCAACTCTAGTGAAGGATCTCAGAGGCTGGAATCCGAGAGTTGTGAGACAGGGATATCTTTCCCTATTTCATCATTGCAGCCAAATACCTTCGCCTTTAAAATTGCAGACAAGAACGGCAGGATGCACCGCTTCATTTGTGGTGAGTACTGCTGAAGGAGTGAATATCAGACGACCGTTCTGTTTTTACTTTATTTTGGCAGCTTGTTTATACTTTTTAGTATTAAATTCCTTTTATGTTTTGGAGACAAGGATGCTGACTGCTGAGAACTTGCTGAGTGTACTGCAAGTTCACTAACAATTATTTTGTTTTGCTTCTGAATTCAGATACCCGCAGTTTGACAGACCTAATCACTAGTATACTTCAGAGAGTGGGCAATGATATTGATCGAAATCATCTACCTCAGATTTTGGTACAATGGCTCTTTCCCTCTGCCCTATATTGATTTCAGGAATACTTGATTTTATTCTTTGTACTTAAGACATTCTCACTGCTGATTGCGTGCTGTAGTATGAAGATGAAGACGGTGACAAGGTTGTACTGGCTACTGATGGTGACCTTACGGCAGCTGTAGATCATGCTAGGTCTGCTGGGTGGAAGGTAAACCATAGTGCCTTTTCTTTTCCTTTTTTTTGTTCTTTTTTTTAAGACACCCCAAATCGGGATGAAATAATATAATGACGATCAGTTTCAACAATGTCAGCAATATATTTAAGATGAAATAATAAGAGAACTTACAACTAATTTTTAGTAAAGAAAAAACTAATTAATATTTCTTTTTTTTAAAAAAGGAACATAACAACACATCAAACAATGGAAGTCGTAACTCCTCATTTCCCTTCCCCACCACCACCACCAAACCACCTCCACCCTCTCCCAGCCAAAAACCAGACCAACTACCACTGCCCTCCAGCCAGTCGCACAGCCAGACCACCACCACCGCCCTCTAGCCGTCGCCCTTCAGCCGGTCGCACAATTGCTTATTGTTTGTCAAGATTAATATAGCCTGCCTCCCTACCTCCATTTCACTAAATCTACACTCTACATATTCTGTCTTCTTTCTGCTAAGTGTTGTAAAGCCTCAATGTTCTAACGACCGTCTCCATGATAGGAGTTAAATATACAGCAGATGCACGGTTGTCATGTAGCACTTAGGGTGTCGAAATCCTTCCTAAGGTCTCCTATTCACCATTAGAGCAAAGGAAACCATGCCGAGAGACATCATAACTCTTCGACCCACCTCCTCTCAACCCCATCATGGACAAAACTGTTTAATTTCAAGGAACGGCGGATCCCGGTCATATGCTTTCGGCATGAGTTAAGGGCCATGTGACCTTCACTTTTTCGAGAAATTTTCATATGATGATAAGCTTAATTGGTACCAAAATATTATCGGTAATCAACGTATCCTGAGTGAAAATACTTTGTTTTTCTAAAACAACTACACCCAAAAGCTATTTCATTCTATTAGCTGAGATTTTCGACACAAGCTTATAAATTACATTCCATACAATAATAGGGCGAAAATCAGTCATTTGATCTGAGCCTTCTTCTTCGTAATCGGAACAATATGATGGGCCCTGAGCCTTCTTCTTCGTAATTACATTCCCTAAACTAACTCGGTTCAATTGGACCTATAATGTGCCTATAGGTTTCTTCGAACAGTTCGTTCATGTCATCAGGACCGGAGCCTTTGAGGGAAGCACTTGATTCGGCTCACGCCCATCACTTCTTGTTACTCTACCCTCCACCATATCAAGACTATGCTAAAATTCCCTCAGTTTTTGACATGAACAACCCTTATAATACTCTTCGCTATAATCCTAACTCATTTTAGACCCAAAAAAATACAAACTTCATGTCATAAATTAGCCGAATCTGATAGTTGGACACACCTCCATGTCAGATACTTCTAACCAAGTCCGAGTAACATCGCACATGCCTATCCAAGATTAATTTAATAGGTGCTTGGTCTGGCCACTCTCTATCCATATGAATGAGCTTAGCCCTTGGGACGGTTATAGCTAGGTCGTGAGTCTTTTGCTTCACTCTAGTTTATTAAAATAAAAAAGGTTTGTTTACTGAGTTTCCGAAGAGGGCTTAACCTAGTGGTTAAGACTGAGGTCACCTCACAATAGGTCACGGTTCGAATCCCCCTCCCCTTATATTGTACTGGCCTTGCCTCATTTGACACCAAAAAAAAAAAGACTAACCTACCAATTAGACTTGGAGTAAGAAAGGTTAAATTAAGGAGGAATTTGTTAACAAGACTACCGGTATTAGGCGGAATATGAGGACTCTGGGCCTACGATCGGTTCGCAAGGGTCTACAATTTGCCAAACAACTAGTTATAAAAGACTTAATCATGGTCTTAGACTCTTAGTCGATTAGTGAATTCTTTGAACCACTAAAACCCAACTCACTAATCGACTAACACCCACTTATTGATTTTTATCAATTACTTAAACTACGAAGATGTCTGATACAATGTTTTTGAACAGGGATTAAGGTTGCATCTAGATTACTCAGAAGGACGGGGTCGTCGACGAGCCTCAGGGTCTTCAGGTCTGGACTACGCTCATCCTGATGCATGGGCTACTGCTTATAGTGGTGTCGCAGCTGGTGCCGCCCTAGTAGCTGGGTTGGGTGTGCTCGCGTTCTTGAGGAGATCTGGCTGATGCTTCATCTTCTATCACAAGCTTTGGATGCTTTTACATGGTTACAAATATGGTGCCACAAATGCCTGGAGGAGATTCACTCAATCTTTTACACTATAATTTTCTTTTTTAATTCAGGTTCAGTGAAGGCCTTGAACGATTTTAAGAGGTGATTTTTATGCTCCCATCAAAGAGGTAAAAAAGAATTATACCCTCACAAAAGAAGGTAAAAATCAATAATGGGGGTCAAAAATATTGTCCGTGTCTTTTGTATAGGTCACAAAAAACCACATCACATTTTTGGTCGAATGTTACGGACCTTTTTGTAAATTTTCCATTGAGAAGGATGATTCCATGATTAAGCTTGCCACCTATTTGAGTTAAGAATGGGGTAAATTCACTAGAATTTACTTATGCGAGAGTACATGTTTGCATTTATATTCGATTCCAAAGAAAATTATAAACTACTTCGAGAACACTAATATTGGGATTAGATTTGCAAATTTCTTCTTGCAAGAACAAGCAAGAGGCGCGAAAAGAAATCGTGTTCATTGCCCTTGAGTCTTCATTTCCTTTCCTCTTCCCCATCCTTGACAATGGGTGGTATACGTTAGTTCGATGGGGCGCCAATGACAGGGTGTATATGGCGGGCGCTAGCGAGTGGCTAGGGGTAGGTAATGTCAGCATGTGGTGGTAGTGGAGGAGAAAGTGGGTGGGTGTTAGTGATTGCTTAGGTTTAAAAGGGAACGAAAATGAAACACTTGTGGTGTGTTCGGATTAGCTAAAGTGGAGGGAAAGGGAGGGGAGGTGAAATGAGGGAAAGGAAAAGGAGGGAATATGGAGAAGGTGATTTTTCTTTCAAATCTTGCCGATGTTGCTCGGGAAATGATCTGTTTTCTCTTTCCCCCAAATCTCCTACCTCCATTTTGCTACCAAATAAAGAATTTCCCATCTCCCTTTCCTCTCTAATCCCTTCATTCAAACGCACCTTTGGAGTTGTGGGTCAAAGACTAAAGAGTTAAAGAACTTTGATGGTAAAGTAGAGATGTTAGAGAATGCAAAAATAAGTGAAAAAAACACTCTAAAAGTGAATATTCTTCATTCTCTAAACATTCTCAACACCCCTAAACCAAAAATCCCTAATCGTTTGATGATGTGAAGAAATAATAACAATAATAATAAAAAAATAATAATAACAACAACGATAAAAATAACTATTTAAAGTATTTGTTAAGGTTTATTCTCATGTATATTGAGGATCATTGTGCCACATGAGTAGATTTAGAATGAGGAGGGTAGTTTATAGCTTAGTGAGCTACTCTAGCTATCGTTAATTGGTTTTACAATAAAACATCACTTGTTTATGAACGGGTCTAACACCACCATTAATACTTAGTTGTAGCCCATAACAAAAGGTCCGACATAAATATTTAAAATAAAAATATAACTTACATATAATTAAATGTTAAAGGTGGGCTATTATTCTTTTGGACCAATTCTATACTACAGAATGGTCCGATTTGGAAATATTTATATGATAATTTGGGAAGTGTCGCGCTAAAAAACATCGACACATTACTAAATAACGTCGACAATTAGTATTGAATTTCCAACTTTGCCCCTCATAACCTTCCACTTTACACTCACCTTCCACTTCCAATTTTACGCTTCTTAATCTCCAATGGTGTATTTCTAGGGACCTGCTTGCAATATTTGCAAAATTATAAGCATGTTGCTTACCATTGAAGATGGAAATTTTGTTGTAGCTTGCAAGCATGGTATCTTTGTCAAGCTACATGGATTGGTTTAAAAAAAAAAAATATCTCATTGGATGAAAATAAAATTGTGGACCATACAAGCTACAAGATGTTGTAGTCCGCCGTTGGAGCAGTATGTAGCCGAAAAGCATCGTAACTTGAAAAATTGATGTGACAAATCAAGCTACATCGTGTTATAGTTGTCCATTGGAGTTGCTCTAGAGCATCTCCAACGGTCAGCTACAATACATTGTAGCTTGACTTGCCAACTCGGTTTTTCAAGCTACATTGCTCTTCGACTACATACCGCTCCAATGATTGGCTATAACACTCCCTAGCTTTATGGGTCCCACATTAAAGCTTTCCTCCAATGAAAAAATTACCTTTTATTTTCATTTAAAATCAAGCAAGTTACATGCTTAGTAGAGCTACAATGCTCATAAGCTACATGATATATTTCCTACTCCAATGGTAAGCTACTTGATTGTTTTTTTTACAGATATTGCAAGCAAGTCCTTAAAGCAAAACATTGGAGATGCTAACCTTCCACTTCACATTACTAAATAATGCACGGTTTTGAACATGACAACGTAATCAAACAAATCGTAAATCAATTGTAAATTATTTTGTTTTGCAATTACCGATTGAGTCGGTTTTCATCATGTCGACCGATTACGTAATCACGATGGAGGTAGTAACGATGTCGAAAAAAGATACTTTTTTTACGCCATTTAAAAGACGGAAACTTAAAAAAAAAAAAAAAAAAAAAAAAAAACTGGACCTGAATAGCACACGTCCGGACCGAATAGTACACATCCACACCTAGGTCTGAACGTGTACTATTCGGTCCGGACGTGTACTATTCACGCCCAGTATTTTTTTTTTTTTGCAAAATAAACATTACGAACATAGATCGCTCTTAGTATGATTTTGGCCTCGTAGATCGTTTTACACGAGTCCGTTGTACACAAATCCATTCAAACAATGACGATTATATTTTATTTCTCCTAAATCTACAAAACTAATAACAAAAAATTAGTTTAGATTACTTTCGTATTTGATTCATTGATTTTGGTGATGAAATTGAAACGGTTATTAAAAAGATGACGATGCTATTATAATCCTCATAAATATTTTTTAGTTATTTTAGAATTTTTTTTTAAAATGTTGTGGTTTATGTTAGAGATAATATAGTGAGGGGCAAATTAGGAAGTTCATTACATTTGTCGACGATATTTAGTAATTTGTCGACGTCGAATAACAGCTTGTTTGTGAACCCTTCTTGAACCCGCCTGCTAAGAAGTCTTTGAACCTCCTAATAACAAACTCTTGTCTTCAGTTATTTATATAAATCAAAGGAACCGGCCCAAATCATACATGAATTTGGAACCACTTCAATTTTGAAATTAATAACAAAAAAATTACATTTACTCTTTAAAAAAAAAAAGAATAATAATTTTGTCATTTACAACTCAAACATACGGAGTATATATTTCTTATCATTTGAGAGAATAACTAATTAATGTAATCTAATGTATAAAACCACAAATATAGTGTTCCTGAACATTAGACAACAAAGTGGCTGAGCCAGGCATATGCTAATAGGAGATGTTGTTACTGCTTAATAATGAACAATTAAAAGCTTTTTAGCTGAAATTTTCGGGTTTTTTTTCGTTCTAATTTTCTGTATTACATTAATAGTTTCACGCCTTGTTTACATTTTTTGTTCCCTAACGGTAAATTCAAACTTTATCACTGTTGTGTATACTACTAATCTACTATAGTTACTTAAACAGTTAAACCATGTAATACAGTCTACATACACAAACCCGAGTGTACAACAACGAAAAAACATACACAAACCCGAGAGTATCTAAGTTTTTCTTCTTTCTTTCTTTTTTCTTTTTTTATTTTTGTTGTTGTGTTATGAACTTGTGAAATTAAATAGATCTATTTCACAGTTAATATTAAAATCACAAGTTAATTAACTTAACATTATATATTTACTAGTTTTAAACCCGTGCAACAAATGCACGGTTTATAATAATGCGCGCTATTATTAAATACATGATCTAAATAGTTTAGAATTTAAAACGTTTATTTACTATGCTAAATAATTCATGTATAATACATGTCTTTTTATGATTCTATATGGAGGTGGCGGAAAAAATACCATTTATCAAAATCACACATATATGTGTGACCCTCAAATTTAAAACTCAATTATAATATACTTATTAGTATATAAATTATTGCAGGGATTAATTTTAACGATTTGACTAAATGTATAAATCCTAGTTAGAATTTCAAATGCTATTGTAAAATACTGTTGGTATATAAATATAAAATTAGAGATATTTATATTAGCTTTAAAGTAATTGCAAGTAATTTATAATTTTTTTTTAAAGTGGCTCACATATTATTTATATATTTGGAACAGTTTTAATATTATCGAATGCCATTTAATTGTAATTTTGGTACCGTTCTCGTATTAATTGTGCAAATGTTAAGAGTTTCATACATTAATATGATATTTTCTATAGTTTTAGAAATGGTGAAACAAATTGTGCAAATGAGGGTAGAGTAATTAAATCAAATGAAGAGAGAGAATAATTAAATCAAGTGAAGAGAGAGGGTAATTATTTCTTAGCAGTGGGCCAATTTTGTCTCTCTCTTTCCTTTATTTGAGCATCCAATGAGAAGCCAAGAATTGTTTCTATTTTAGTATAAAGTAGATCTCTAAAGTAACTACTTAAAGTAAGTTATTTTTTGTCGTTATTGTTTGAAGAGGGAAAATGAGTCCCTTCAAATCCCCCACCCTTATTTGCTATTCAAATAAGGGATTTTAAATTGCTTACTCTACTTCCCTCCCCTTTCTCTTCAAATCACTCTATACAAACACACCCTTATTCCTTTTAACGGAGTTTATTTTCGCAGTAGAAATTTTACTCATTTCAGTACATTTTGCACCAAATTTTCCATTTCACTACCCTTTACATTAAACTATCAAACCTAATTTTCTCTACCTTCTCTCTATTGTTATATCTTTAATTTCATTCAATCTCTTCAAATTATTCAATTATGAACAATTATTCAAAGATAGAACACATATTTAATTCACTAATTCATTAGTAACAATTAAATTGGCTCTATGTCATAGTTTTGTATATTTCTTTTAATTAAGGTTATGCTTGAATTAATAATTGTTAATTAAGGTGGGATGCTGGTGATATAAATGTAGACAGACGGATGTCGCCGGCGATATGGGCACGCGCCACCGGCGAGAAAGATGCACGTTTGTCGCTGGATTCCGTTCGACAAATCGGTGAGACAGGAGAGGATGATAAGCACTTGCTTGCAGGAGGGTGTTGATGGATTCCGTTCGATTATTAATTCAAGCTGCTAGTACAATGTACAATTATGTAGTACATCAGTAACATCACAACCCCACACCAACTGCTACCTCCGGCCAACTGCTACCCTCCGGCGGCGACAGACTGCCCGACCACCCCCTCTCCGGCGCGACCGCCCGACCACCCCCCCCCCCCTCCCTCTCCGGCGCGACCGCCCGACCACCCCCTACGGCATCACAGCCTCCTACCCGACAACCACCCCCGGCCAGAGACTTCTACCCGTCGCCCCCCCGTCCACCACCCCCTCTGCCGGCAACCACCCTCCGGCGGTCCTTCCAAATGTCCACCCTCTAAAAATGAGATGAAGAATTAATAAAAAATATTAGAGAGAAATTAGAGAGAAAAATATTAGAGAGAGATTAGTGAGGGAAAATGAGGTAGGAAATGAGAGGAGTATAATTGTCAATAGTGTACTAAGATGAGTAAAATGTGTACTGCGAAAATCAGGACCCTTTTTTAAATAGTTAAATAGTGTGAGAATTTGTGTTAGTAAGTAGACCCTTTGCTTTTATCCTATCTATTTAATTATTTGACTTTTTTTTTTAAAATTAAAGACAAATATAATGCCTTAAATAGTTAAATATGAATTCGAGTTGAATGAAAATAGAAGTGCTACTAATTTTTCTTCTCCACACCAATATGAGATATTTGCAAAAATTTCTTTGACACACTACATTGCTTGGATGGACAACATTCTTCATAACATTCTCATAGGCCTAATAAATGAATACATCCAGCACATTCAATTATTGAAGAGGTTTTCAAGTGTAGTTATATTAATGAATATTTTGCTTGCAAAACTCCTTTAATTTTTAATGGATTTATTTA
The DNA here is from genome assembly GCA_022085475.1 of Heliosperma pusillum. Taxonomy (NCBI): domain Eukaryota; kingdom Viridiplantae; phylum Streptophyta; class Magnoliopsida; order Caryophyllales; family Caryophyllaceae; genus Heliosperma; species Heliosperma pusillum. The sequence goes on along the minus strand of JAIUZE010045464.1, from coordinate 45,592 downwards.
TTTTATTTCTATTGTTTTTTGACAACCGGAAGTGAATAACTTACAATAATTTTTTTTATTTTGATCACCTTTAATTCTTGTAATATGGATTCTTCTCGTTAGAAAGGAAGATTAACCTAACTAACAGTACGTGTTTAGTGTGGACATCCACAAGTTCATTCCTATTCAATTCGACTTACTTGCATTGGGGAAAAATTACTAAGGTATTAAGAGTCAAGCAATTATAATTTATAAGTATGGTGGCAACTAATGGTGGTGATGAAAAGGTAGAATTAAAGAGGTGATTCTGGAGACATTATTACGCCATATGGTGGTAATGCATTAGCTAGGGTGAGGCGGGTTATGCATTATCATCTTACAGGGGTAATATACACGATGAAATGTCAGATATCTTAGCCGGTAGAGTCATAAGGGGTGTTACTCATAACCCAGGTTCAAACCTCATCAGAATCACATTCGCCACTTGCTAATTGCGTTTCTCCATTTAATCCTTGTGTTAATAACTTAGTAATTTCCTCAAATCAAAAATATATCCTTAACAAAATTCAAAAACTCCCACTAAAGACACTGACACTTAGCTTGAAATCGCATATTCCGACATAGTCATAGCTACACAAGATGACGACACGACCTTATACAAAATCGAATTGTCAAGAATGCAATCGATAAGTATATTGATTTGAAAAGCATATAAGATATATAGAATGGTGACAAAATTAAGTGAGTCAAATATAACATGGATGTTACCATAGGAGGGGTCAAGGCATATCACAGAAGATTGGTGAAAAAGTAAAGCTAAATGAATGAAAACAAAAAGCAAATGTGATCGAAATAGAAGAAGACGTGAATAATTGTAGTACAAAGGCTGTTGTTGTAATAATAATAATAGTTATGCAATGCAATATATTCAGTATATATATATATATATATATATATATATATATATATATATATGTTTGGATTTAAGTTGGTTAACTTTTAGTTCCCATTTTCAATCAAAAACCAAACACCTCCACTACCCATGTCTTTGTGTTAACCCTTGAAGCATTATTATTATCATCACTCACAACCATTTACGGAGAGACAATTTCTGGATTGGCTGCCATCACTCCACTTTATATCACTACTACTAATCAAATCTTTGTTTTTGTTTTAAACTTCCCTTTTCCCAAATATGCTTTTTTCGTGAAAAAAAAAAACTAACTATTGTGTTATTGGGAGTTTTGTCATGAGCTCAACTAAAGGGGGTGTATTGTAACTTTAGGTCCATAACTTGACTCATAACTTTTAATTATTTCTACTCATGCGCATTTAAATCGGATCTTCTTGATGTAGTAAATAAAGGGTTGTCTTAGATTAATCAGGGGTTTTAGGTTCAAGTTCTGCTAATGTAATAGGGTTAATACTTGCGAAAGAGAGTTCTACCTCTCTAGTGGTTCAGATCTGGTAAAGGATTGTCTTAGATTAATCAAAGTTTTAGCTAATGTAATAGGGTTAAAACCCGCGAAAGAGAGTTCTACCCCTTTAGTGGTTCAGATCTGGTAAAGGGTTGTCTTAGATTAATCAGAGGTTTTAGCTAATGTAATAGAGTTAAAACTCGCGAAAGAGCTAGAGATACCCCTCTAGTGGTTCAGATCTGGTAAAGGGTTGTCTTAGATTAATTAGAGGTTTTAGGTTCAAGTTCTGGGAATGTAATAGGGCTAAAACTCGCGAAGGAGAGTTCTACCCCTTTAGTGGTTCTACCTGAGTCAAATATGAATTATACCGAATTATCACTACAAGAATTTGGGTTTCGGGTGTCTATATAAGGCGATAGAGTTAAAACTCGTGAAAGAAAGCTTTAAAGGCCTAGTCATCCTACATTCGTGCCTACCTAACTCGAATCCGAGTTATACCGGATGTTATACATGCACCAAAAGAAACCATTTTTATTGGTTATATCATCTAGGGTTCTGGTTTAGTTGATATGATATTCTCACCTCATCATCACGTGAGTATTTTGATCTGGATCGTAGAATTATATGATTTTAGGATTTATTAAAAAGGTGGGAGTGTTGCTGATACTAGCAAGTTCGTAACTATAATTATGCTTTCTAAACAAACAAAAAGCTAAACGTAGAATCATTAGTCGGTTTTTGATCGTAGAACCCTATGTTTCATTATAATGTAGAATCTTGTTCTTTGTTATTATACCAATCTTTAATTTAATTTTCATATAAATTGTTCAAGACATGTTCTTAAGTGAATTCTAGTTATAATTCACAAGTTCCAATTTTAAATTATTATTAGTGATATAGGTGATAGGCCGAGGATCTGATACCCAAGGATCGTCTTACCCTAACTACATCACTTATGAAAAGTAGAATGATTTGATATTATATTTGACCCGTCTTAAATTTAAGACGAATGATGTCTGTTTAAAATGAGAATTTATGATCTTTAGTTTAAGGTCATTCTTACCCATTCTTCTAGGCTATATCAAAGTTTTCATGTGTGATCCCTAGAAATTTGATATAATTATATTATTTAGCTTTTTGTATTAGTTTCTCAAAATGTGTTTTATGTACAATTGTAGCACATCATTAAGATTTGTCTTACTTGTCAAAAACAATTATTTTGTGATCATTATTTCAGAGTCATGGCAGCATATGTGAAACTGTGAACATGATCAAATCTTGAACAAACGTAAGTTGGTTTGGTTAAAAATGTCACATTTACAATTACAGAGTAGTTTATTCGGGCAGCGGAACTATACGTAGCTTGATATTCAGTATATGACACCTACACAATAAAGCCTTTCGTCTTAACTATGTGCAAGTAGAATTACCCATAACAAATCTCCCTTGCGACGGGGCGATCAGTCGCAAACTTAAAACGGGTCAAACCCTTCTCACAAAAAGCAAATATATATAACCAATGATGCCCAAACCTAAATACATCTAAATCGATAATAATGTTGACTTGATTTTAAAATATTTATTTACTCATGAAAACATTCCAATGTTAGAAGTTATTCATTTATCCATTAATTTGTTTATTAATGACATACTTCAAATATTGCATTCAAATTGAAACATATAAGGAACATTATTACACCAATTTATTTAACCTAAACAACTAAACTCAAGAAATTTATGATCCGAAACTCACATGAACTGATATTGATCTGACCCAATCTCGATTCGAAATAACACAAACGGATTAAAGTGGCTAACCGAAATGAACTCAATCAAAATTGAACTGAGACCAAAACGAAGATCAACCCAATTAAAATCGTACCTATTTAACACGATCTAAAATCGAACTAAATGACCCGTTTGTCAGGTCTAAATTTTCCTATTTTAAGGGCGGAAGTAACGGACTTGGTACTCCTTTAGGTATGTACCAGTAATATTTGAGGTTAATTTCTCATAAACCGTAAATATATATACTGTATATGATAGCGTTATTTCGTTTTCCATGTAATTGTGACTATCTAGTTGAGACTTATTCTTGCGTGACAAAAGTAATAAATCTTCATTGCCAAAAGTTGGCTACGTTATAACATTATTAATTGACTTTTGCTTATTATGGACCATTATCTTCTTCAATAAATCTTGTTGATGAGTATATGACACTAAGACCTCTAAATCTCTAATCTAATATATCCCCACAACAAAAATAATTGAATTGGTTTTATTTCTCAACAATCTTTGTTACCAAAAGTTGGCTATGCTATAAAATTTGGACCATATTGAAATAAAGTTAAATACTCATATAAATTAAATTTCTTGGGAAAGAGCTATATATATAAGATGTATGAATAATAATAATAATAATAATAATAATAGTAACATTACATTGATTTGATCCTTCATATGGGTCATACCATAAGCTTAGAGGGGGCAAAGAATCGTGAAAGCTTAAGAAATTAGGTATTTTGGAAAGGTACGTTTGCTGCATGACAGTGATGCCATGCATGTCCTAACATTTAGCAATTTTAGGCTCTCAATTTTTAGTTCATCAAGTTAGATATATAAGGAGTTAAGGACCTAGCTAGTTGCTATTATTTGCACTACTTTGTGTCCTTAATATCTAAATATTTGCAGGTTATTAATCGAGTACAAGGAATTTTTGTCCTTATACTCCATTAGTCCATCACGGATTTTCAAGGGAGATTTTGAGGGTTTTCTAGAGTTAACAACTTTTTTAGATATATATATATACAGTGGCGGAGCCAGGATTTGAATTTAGGGGGGGCGAAAAATTTTAGGGGGGGCGAACGACTATTTTCATAAGGTACTTTTAAAAAATTTCGAAAAATTTCGCTAAAAACTTCGAAAATTTCAACCGTCAGGGGGGGCGACCGCCCCTGCTAGCCCCCCCCTAGCTCCACCACTGTATATATATATATATGATACTTTGTGTAGCATAAACATAGTAAGTTTACGTTAACATGAGTTAGTCGAGAGAAGCGATCGTATTTAGGGGGTACTATATCCTCTTACATGTCTTATAGGTCTATTGAAATCTGTTTCTTATTGATGGATTCTATTTAGAGGTGGTAAGTAAACGGGTCAATCGGTTCGAATTTGGATCGGGTCAAGTCATATGAGGTTTAGGTCCGCCGCCTACCCTTTCGGATCAAGTCAGGTTTGGGTCATATATATCGGGCCGGGTCAATCAATGTGAAGGGTCGAGTTGGGTTTAATTTGGGTTTGGGTATGGTCGTTATCAGGTCTAGTTAGCTGTCGTATTAATTTAAGTTTCTACCATTAAGTCTAGTTTTCGACCATCATTTGGTTTAGTTAACTCATTATTAAGTTAAAACTTATCAATCTAAACACTAAATCGCTTTCATTTTGCCTAGGTCATCAATCTAATTGGGTCAATATCGTGTTAAGTTTGGGTCACTGATCCTCGCGCCGTATCTAGTGTTGGGTCGCAAATGGGCCAGGTCGAGACAATTTTGGGTTGTTAGTTTATTGGGTATATCGAGCTGGGATTAGGGCGGATCATATTTGTCGGATCGGGTCAAGTATTTCAACAAATTGCAACTCCAATTACTTTAAGTTCATCTTTGTACATTTCATCTAATCTCATCATCGTAGAAGTTGCATGATGTAACACCCCGAGAGACTGTGAGTAAAGTTATCCTACATGGGGAAAGTAAGGAATTTACAATATGTTTATAAGAGATTCTACCCAATACTTAGTTACAATACCTTGTGTTTTTGAACTTAATAGGCCTAATTGTACAAATCTCATCTTATTGAGATCGATTGTGTTATGACTGTGTTAGGTCGAATTGTTAAACCTACTTTCTTGAAACTTCTAAAAATAGTTAGAGGACAGGGTCATATATTAGGTTGTATAATACTAAGATGAAAAACAATAGAATGTAGTGATTGTTTTTTTTCTCAAGCAAAATACAGTCCGGTTTGTGAACCGTGCATAGGCCGAACATTGAGAAAAAGATTGTGCCTAGCTAAAGCATGACACGGGTAAAAATGGAAAATTTGTTTAGGCACGCTCAAACACGACATGACTTATGCCATGCCTGAGTCGCCATTTCTGATTCACCGGCACGGCACAAAGCCCGCCTTCTCGTGCCTGGGTCGTGCCATTTTCTTCTCCTAGCACAATGGGTCGCTATGAGGCACGACCCGAAAGGACTCACTTCCATCTCTAATAATCATAGAATAGTAGTTTTAAAGACAGTTAATAAGCTTTTTTACCATTTACGAGCTCAAATAGAAATCGTAAAAAAACGTTGTGAACGAGCTAAAATTAATATAATAAAAGTATAAGATAAGTATAATAAAGTGAAACAAGATTGTTCAATTCATTTTTCTTCTATGTATTCTTAAACAATTTAAACAATATTGACATTTATTTATACGGTAAATCTTGCTTAAGACGGGCACTTTCCGTCTTAAGTTTAAGACGGGACAAATAGTATGATGGTAATAAAGACAAAACTTTTGCTATTTTTTAAGCAATAAGTGGAATAATTTGGTATGTATTTGACCCGTTTCAAACTTAAAACGGACAGTACCCATCTTAAACGAGATTTTGTATTTTTTATAAATGTCCTAAAACTTATATAATTACTATGGGCTATAAAATGAAGTCGGTATGTAGATCTTGTGCAATAATGATAGACATGAGGAGGCTTTATGAGACTAAAGTAATGTGGAACAAAAGGTAAAAATGTCATGTGGACGTTTAAGCCAACAAGACATGCAATCAGAGAGAAAGAACCGTGTGGTTATTATCGTAGTTCACCCATTTATACAATTTTCACGTACGTTGCTTTCTCATGTTACATTAAAACATGAATAAATTTGATGTTGACATTGATAACATAACATGGAATTCAGTGAGAAAAGCTACAAACTTTTGTCTTAAGTTGAGTTGAAACCTTATGAATGTCGCCTTCCTTCCTTTCTCAATTTACTATTTCATTATTCATTATTTCTGCTATTGCTAGTTGCTCCCTTCCAACTGTCGCTCTTGACATGACAACCCTCTAATTAATCTTTTCTTGTTAATATATATACTAGGAGTACTTAATAATACAACTATTTTATGTACTTATCGGTTATGCTTGCTAATGACGGTGATAAGTGTTGTGCGGAAGCGTGAATACCTCGTGTTAGGAGTACTTAATAATACAACTATTTTGCGATTGTTTACTCTACATTTGTTGCACCATTATGTTCTTGACATAATTAGGAGTTTTTGTGCTCTACCAATTTCTAAGGAGCTTATGACTAATAACGAAGACTCTGTGATTGGAATAGAATTAATATAATGTTCATAATTTATCATTTTTGATGGAATATACTAAAAAAGAGAGAATTTTTTTTTATTATACCATCCATAATCATTTTGGGTGAAGGGTTTCGCGGGTGTGGGGTGGGTTGGGTTGAGTGGAGCGCATGAAGTCGGGTGGCTGACGCGTCTGATGCTCCGGCCGACGCAAAACCGATCTGTTGAGATCATGGCTTCTTGCTTGACATGGTATCAGCCATCATGACTAAAAGGTCACGAGGTCAAATATTACGCACTAGGTATGTGGAGATATGCGTTGCATCTACACTTTAAGTTTAATTGGTCATTCGTGTGAGGGACGTGTTATAATATAAATTCGATAATGAGATTCCTACCTTCAACTTAACCTTTTGATTGAGATGATTTTTTAAGAAATGTTATTCAAAGCACTAATAATTAGAAAAAAAAAATGTAACTTATGACATTTTATGGTGGAAAAAGTTTCCTTTTTAAAATTTCAAAGAGAATTAATAACACCTAACAAATAATACAACATTTCCAAATAATTTCTAAATTCTTGTAAAATAATTTAAAATGACTTATATTAGGGAACATATGGAGTATCGATCAAACATTTTTGCTTGAATATACCAAAAAAGAAAGAAAAAGAAATCTAATTATATCATCGATCCATAATCAGTTGATTCACCTGTTTCACCCGTGGATAACGGGTTGATTGGATTCGAGTGAAGGGTTTCGCGGGTGTGGGGTGGGTCGGGTGGAGAGGATGGAGTCGGGTGATCGACTGACGCGTCTAATGCTCCACCCGGCCCGAAACCGGTCTGATCCGTTGAGATGGTTTCTTGCTTGACATGGTATTAGAGCCATCATGACTAAAAGGTCGCGGGGTCAAAAACTACGCACTAGGTATGTGGAGACATGCGTTGCATTCACACTTTAAGCTTAATGGGCATTCGCATGAGAGGCATGATAGAATATAAATGCGATAATGAGATTCCTACCATCGGTTAACCTTTTGATTGAGATGGTTTTTAAGAAGGGTTTCAGCAACTTCCAACACTAGTTACATTAATCATTGAGGCCAGGTAATTAAGGCAAGGTTATATCCATCACAATGTTAAAACTAATACTCTCTTAGTCTCCGTCATTTATTTAACTTTCCTTTTGACATAAAGATCAAAGAAGGCAAAGTGGATCATTTGTAGGTAGTGATATTAAATGACAAGCGGACAATATTACAATTGTATGATCAAATTCTTCATTTGAAATTGGAAAGGGTGAACAAATGACCAAGACGGAGGGTAAACAAATGCCTAATTTAAAGAGGTAATAAACATATGAAAAAGACAAGTCAAATTGGAAAGGGTAAATAAATGACCAGAATGGGGGAATTATAATATTTCATTTGAAACCGTTTCAAGTTGTTTAAGACGGCCTCTTACCATCTGTGGTTCATTTCACTAAATGCCTAGAGGTTTAAGATGGTCTCATGCAAAACTAATTGACATCATCAAAATTCATACAAGTTTTTTGATTAATGTATTCCAACTATCTCTCGTTTTTATAAAAAAAAAAAAAAAAATACCGAAACTTTCTCTAAATACTCCTAAGTAAGCAAAAATTCTTATACGGAGTATAAATCAGTTTTACACGATTTTTATTGTAAAAATCATGTATTAATTTACATAATTAACCCATAAAATAACTTCCACTATTTACTATGTTTGGGTGGGGTGAGAAGGGCCTCAGATGAAGATAGTTTGTGAATACGTGTTATTATGTCTTAGTGTAAAACGGTTTTACGAGAAACTTACTCATAAGTAAAAGATAAATCATTTTAGCTCGTCGACCTTAAATATAAGCCTTGGTGAACCGTACAATTTTGTTAATGATAACTCCGTACAGTGATTAAATACCTTAGAAACTAGAAATTCGAATGTAATTTATTCAATTCAATTTATGATAGATTGTACTCCGTATTAAAGATTTTAGGGTCTAGTGGTTTGGATATTCTGAAACTCCCGTCATTATCATTAAATCAACGATATACATTTTTCGTTTGAGCCAAGAAGAAAAACGACTACTTGGTTTGTTAGAGCTGTTTCATAATACCCCACCCCTTATTTGTTTTGTCTATCCCTTCATCGATCTTGCTCAATTCAAGTTGAGGCCTTATGATTTAGACTTTAGAGTCGAGTCGTGGCGGGATTAGGAATTTAACTTAGAGGACGTGGAAAATTTCAATGGAGGCGAATATACAACAAAGTAACATACATATACTTGAATAGTATTTTCAAATTTTAACTAAAAATTTCGGAATTTATTCCCTAGTGGTGCTAAAACTTGAAACTCAATACTCTCACATGTTTGTGTTGCCCTTCATTGATAAAAGTCGAGAGAGTTTCCCACTACTCCCACAGTCCCACTAGCCAATTGGTCTGAGGGTGAAAGCTCCTATGAAGCGGACTCTCTCAACAATTTGGGCGTGTCCCAGATCCGTTTGCATGATTTACATAATCAAAGCCCATGGCTAAAGACCTGAGTATGACGAAAAACTAGGTCTTTAAACGTTAGTTGGGTGAGACTTTGTGTACCTCTTATATGCCCCAGTCTGAGCTTGTTAGTAGTTAGAGAAAAGTTCATCCGTTAGTTGATGGCTTTATAAGCCATCTCCTTTCTCCATTTGGATATGGTTCATCAAGCCTGTTTGCATGATTTAACACCTAGTAATGCTAGCGAACTTCTTGCCGCATTATCAATAAGAGAGGCAAATAACTACTGCATGGGATTGTAATTTAACAAGTGATACAGAACTAAAATAGTATTCTTACTAAGACGATGAAGTTTTGTTTATATTCGGTAGAGTCATGAAAAGTGATATACATAACATATTTTGAATCATGCCGGTATTAAAATTACCTTAAGAATTCCTTCATGGACACCATGAAGATCAAAACCATGATTTGTATCTGGATCATCTCGCCATCAATGTCGAGAATTCATACAAATAATAGTTCCAATCGATAAGTTATGTTGTTGGCTAAAGGTTTCAGATCAATAATATAAATCTAATCCACAAAAAACATACTAAATTTGAAGGAACCACATTATTGAATAGAACTAACATTAGTAAATAGAACTAACATTAAAGACTATATATATGAATTATTTGGTCTAGTTTGAGAGTACAAACTTGTACTCTATGGGGACTGACCTATGAATTGCTTCTTTGATTAATTCGCAACATAACTTGAGAACAATCATCACACTCATTATTCCAAATTCTCGAATTAAATAACAACATTGAAGTCATTAATTTAACCAAGAAATAATACATCATACATACAAGGAAACCAATGTGAATAGAAAATTCATTATTATAACCAAAAATCATCAAATTAAATCATTTAGTATCAAAGTACAAGATTACACCAACTAGTAATTAGTAACCCAATAAAAAAATATTAATTGGGCACATACATAATTGTTAAAATCTTCTTTTCCACATATGGTTTCATGATGATTTATACATGAGATCCTTGTAATTAACACTCTCTCCCCTCATTATTTTCACCAAAATTATCAATTAAAATGCAACTAATTATCAATTAAAAAACGCTTCTCTAATACTCCCTCTGTCCCAGTCGTTAAATTACCTTGGATTAAAATATTTCCCACAGTGAATATAAAAGATAAACAATTAACTGAGACGGAAAGAATACAAACCAGCAAGATAATTCTAAGAAGGACGAAACCTTTGTCTACAAGAATAACAAGTAATCTCTCCCATGCAAGTAGTAGCACTATCCCTTAATCTCTCAGCTTTAGTAACCTCCTCACGTGCCTTATCCCAAATGGCACGTGCCCGAGTAAACTCCGACTGAGCCAACTCGATCTCAAGCCGAGTGAGTTCCCTAACTCGCTCGGCGTAGGCATTCTCAATGGCAGCTAACCGCATATGCTCGGCAGCTTGCCACTTGAGAGCGTCTACGCAGCCGAAATTGGAGGAGGATTCATTATGACTTATACGTAGCTGAAGGTCGAGTGTGGGGTCCACATGGTGGGCTTCAAAAGGGTACAATGGCGGTTTAGAAGACCGACGATGACGATGATGATGATGATGGTTGAGCCAAGGGAGAGCACGTGAGGAGGAGGGTGCAGGAGGTGGTGGTGGTGGAGGTGGCAGAAGTTGAAGCTCTTTTTGATGATCTAAGTCTTTTTCCATGTGGGGTGGAAATAAAGAGTTATTTCTTTGGGGTTTAATAATGGTTTTATTATATTTATTATTAATGGAAAATGTAAAAATGAAGGGTTACTTTTAAAACAAGGACAAAAGGAGGATGTTCTTCTTCTACTGGCCCTAATATAAGAAGGAAGGTGGTAAGGTGAAGCTTTAGTAGTATGTGTAGTGGGGGGTGCCAGAACTACTGGGGTCTATATATATAAAGCATGGGCTTAGGAGTGAAGCCACGTACCTTTCTTTTACCATTTTGCCCCTTCTTTTCCCGCCTCTTATGTTAGTCCGACACTTCACTTAGCTGCCATGTCGAGTTCCTGACACGACACAACACTTCGACACTTCACTGACAAAATAGATATATCTGACACTCAATACACGTCAGACACGATTCCTGTGTCACAGAGTCGGGTAACATAGGTTGCCCTTGTTCTTTACTCGCTCCTTTCAAATGAAAATTTATACGTTTTTTCAATGTATGTGAGGTTCATTTTACTTAAATATGTTAAAGTCATGTTATTGAACCTTTAAGTTATTGAAATCCTGGATGAAAGTGCAGTGGCTCATTCTCACAAGTTCTAGTCTTTACTCTTTTTTGTGCCCAAATCCAATAAGTAAGAAAAGGAAACTTAGATTAGATAGATATCTTCAATAGAATTGTTTACCTTAAATGTACTTTAGTGCTTAATTTACAAAAATTAAAACAATTAAAAAAAAAGATTTAGTTATATTGCATTGAATCATTGGTGTTCATGCATGTATGTACTTGAGATTCATATGGATTTTAGGTGAAGTATGTTGAAATGTTGTATTTGTCATGTTGAAACTTCAAGGGTGAAACCTAATAGATGAATTGACGGATAAAAGATCCTTGAATTGATGAATGAATATTGGTGTTTGCGGTTTTCGTGAAAGACCTAAGATTGAGACTATGTATTTTGTGGTCGAATCCTATCATAGGGATTCGGCCTTGGGAAAAATCCGATCATCAAAACCAATTCGATATCCGATTCGAATTTGATACGATTTTTTGGATATCCGATCCAAAAGTTATGTTTGGATAGGATATCCGATCCGAAATCTTTGGTTTTGATTTGGATATGGATATTAGAATCAAAATATTTGGATATCCGATCCGAAATTTTTGTTGGTTTGGATATAGATATTAGAATTAAAACATTAGGATATCCGATCTAATCCGAAACTATATTTTTCTATTATTTACTATATTTTATTGTTGTTTATTACCAATTTTTAGTTAATAAGTATGTTTAGATTGTAATCCATATATTGGGATTTGGGGTTGTATGAAATTTTCGAGATGGAGTGTTGAATTATTATTTAAAATCGTTCCATGATTTTCATGATGTTTTAAACTTGTACTCCCTCATATTCTCTATGTTCTTCCATAATTGTTTTGGAAAAATATTGAGTGGTATGATGATATGTGAATGTAAATGAAAGTAAGAGAGAATGTGGGGTCAAAAATTATTATAACCACACATGATAGACAAATAAGGAAAGTGGAAGATCTCAGTGAATGTGTCGTTTTAGGAAATGTGGAAGATCTTAAAAAATACGAGGGAGTAGCATTAGTCTAAGTATAATGTCGATAATATACAATTTTATCTGATACAACAACTTAATAACAGTTTAAAATATAAGATAAGTTTGTAAGTAGTACTTAAATTTTAAGTCGAGAGCATTGGAATAAGTATACTAATGAAAATCATCATCATGTAAGACAATGAACATGCATGATTGTGTTTTAAACTTAGTTTCTTTTCACCCAAAAAATATATCGTCCCAAAAAGTAGTTATTAAGTGGCTGTTAAAATGTTTTAAAAATAAGCAACATTATCTTCTTACGAGATTTTAGTACATACATAGTATTAGGGCTGAGCAAAACATCCGATTATCCAAACCGATCTGATATCTCATCGAAATTTTTGGATATCTGATCCGAAAGTTAAGTTTGGATCGGATATCCGATCCGAAATCTTTACTTTTGGTTTGGATATGGATATTAGAACTAAAATATTTGGATATCCGATCCGATCCGAATCTATAACTTTCTAGTATAATTTCGAGAAAATACAATGTTATTTCATAAAACAACTTAACAAAAGTTTAAAATATAAGAGAAATATGTAAGTGATATTTAAATTTTATTATGTCTAGAACATTAAAGTAAGAATACTAAAGAAAATCATCATGTAAAACGATGAATATGATCTTGTTTCAAACTTAATTTTAAATTAAATTCCAAAATATGGATATCCACATCCGATCTGATTATTTTGGATATCTGAACACTGGATATCCGAAACATTTGGTTTGGATATTGGATATCTAAATTCAGGAATTCTAATTTGGATATCCGATCCGAACTAGCACTTTGGATCGGATATCTGATTCGTGCTCTGCCCTACAGAGTATCATCATATAATAATAGTAGTGTAAGCAAAGTAGGAAATTAAATAGAATCTATATTGATACAATTTTAAATTTTTTTGTTGTATAAGTTCGGTCCACGGTCCATCGTTTTGGTCCAAGAACGAAACGACGACCAAAATATAGTAAATAGGTGATGGACCGTGGACCAGACCAAAATAATATGGTTTGGTCTTGTCCAGACCAAATGGTTCGGACCACTGACTAAACACCCTTAGTTGATGTTCCTGTACGTCGAATTCATTTTTATACTTCACGTTATTTTAGTTTTAACGTGGATATCTGATGAGTCCATTTTATATATAGTTTATTAACTCCCTAGTTTAGCTCAGTTTATTTTGATTATTAGACTTTGTTTAGTATATTTGTGAGTTAATTACGTGTTCTAGGTGTATTGCTTGTGTTTGTTACATTTTGTAGGAATCTAAGCATTTAGAGGCTTTTTCCTAATACAATAGCAAGCACCAAAGTCCAACAAGCTAATGGAAGCAAGATGTATGGACCATGGAAGGTTAGAATGGAGAATGACAAGCCAAGCATGAAGATTTGTGAAATGGATTGAAATGCAAATGAGAAACCAAAAATGAAGCCCAATGCAAGGAGTCCACAACTCAGCATAGGATGCTCCTTTGAATGCTCAAGGAATCCCAAAACTATGCAATTAACCGGAGAATTAAGGTGCTTAAAGGCATAGCTTAGGATTCCTAAAGCATTAAATGGAGCTATTAAGCAAATATAGCCGGGTTACTGAAACCCCGATCGGGGTTTGGCCTCTGTGAATGCATACGTTTCAAGTCCCTCTCCCTATATAAAGGAGAGAGACCTCGACACTTGGAGGCATCCTTTTTTCATATCTTTCTCATCATCTTGTACATCATTCTACACTCTAAAAACACTCTTTTACATAATGTTATTAGTCATTAGATTAGGTTTAGAATAGTTTAGTTTCCATTAGTTGTTACATTTAAGTATTTCAATTTATATTACAAGTTCATTTACAAGTTAATTAGTTCCATTGTGTTCTTCAATTCCAAGTTTCATTTCCTTTGTTGAGGTAATTATATTTCTTGTATTGTTTTGTTATTTCCTTTGTCATTTCCATTATTAGTTAGTTATCATGTTTACTTATCATTTGTCATTAGATTAGTTATCATTACGCAAGAGTAGTTATTAGTTTGTCTAGGGAATTAGGGAAGTCATGCATAAATAATATTTGCAATTGTTGAAATGAGATGTTATGATATCAAATAGTTGTTTCTATCACATGCTTGCATTGTATTGTTAGTCTTTGATTATTGATCACAATCCTTGATTATATTCGTTAATTCTTTCTATAAGTCGAGAGGCACGGAATTGAATTAGACTAAGCATATGTTAGTATATCGACCTAGCTAAAGCGAGAGTTCGTTAGGACCCGATCTATGGTTGACACTAATATCGAGAGGTGGGTGTCTTTAGCCTAAACAATTATCGTTATTATCAATTTCCTAGTTTGACTTGAGCATTTACACAATTTGCATGTGTGACCCGATCTCCCTAGACTCTTCCTTTATTATTATTGTTGTTTCATAAACCCAACCAAACCATTTGATAATCGACTTTGATAGAATTCACCTCATAACAACTTGTATAGCGACTCCCGTCTCCTTGTGTTCGACCCCTATTACTACATTCATTTGTATCTAGGGTATTTATCTTTGATTAGGTGTGCGATAGCCTATCAACATCAAAATTGTTAATTAATGCGATAAGCGTCTTATTTCTTAATATCTTCAATGAATTCATTAAGACCAATCGATCATAAATTCAACCTAACTTTTGTACGCACATCTAGTTTGAAATTTTCACTAAATCCTCTATTTACTAAAAGATTAGGTGAAATCGCTCAATCCACACGAATCTCCAAATTGGGCCTAATAGTTGAGGTTATTTTATAAATTTGTTGGGCTTAACATATATAATTCTTATTTGTTTACCAAAATATTTTAGGCTACCATCAATGGTTAGATTATTATATATTTTTCTTAAATATGTTTTCTTGGATTTTCTTTTTGCCTACTTGAATATCTTTCTAAATTCTAAGCCGTCTCGTTCCTTAAAGTTTGATTCTTACTACCATATACTATCTATTTTACAACTATACTAGTATTGATGTCCAATCCATCCCTTGGCTAGCTACATTTACCAGTTAAAATTTATTTTGTACAAAACATAGTTGTGTTTACTTGCCTTATTAATACATTTATTATTTGTGATATATTTCTAAATATGTCCTTTCTTAAAGCAAGTTATGAGTAAAATAAAACTTACCAAGCAAATTATGAGACATATTTTGTACAATCGTTATCGTTACGGTTATTGTCACTACTTTTGTTTTTACTATTTTTGTTTAGACTAATATGTCTATATCTAACTAGTTTAGACTCTGTGCAATAAATACACAGTATACAGAGTTTTATTTTTAATGATTTTTTTATATAATAGTGGTAACTCATTAATTTTTCATATTTCTAGTCATAGTATTTTTCTTTGCGAAAAAAAAATTGAAACTAGAAATTAATAAAGAGAATTGAGTAATTGCAGAAATCTATTTTAAGGAAAATATTTGCTTTTGATTTCAATTATTTAATTATAAAATCTCTTAACTTTTTTTTCATCACGATAACAATTTAGCGATTTACAGTTTTATTTTACTCGTATCATGGTTCGTATTCTTCTAGCGGACTAGGGGATGTTATTTTCACTACTCTTATTGCTACTACTCTTAATTTCTCTAATCACATGGGTGATTACTACACACGTTTTTTTGCTACTTAGTTTTTATCATACTTATATAATTAAATAAATATATATATATATACTACATATTTACATTAAGTCATTCAGTTACTTAATTTATCAAATGTTTTGAAAATCTTAATTTATTTATCTTATTTTTTGAAAAACTGTGTAACATATCAAACAAAAAACTACTTACTCCCTCTACCTCATTCATTTGTTTATCATTTTCATTTTATGGTGTCTCTTTCATTTGTTTACCTTTCCATATTAGTTTGGTTTCCCTGAGTACTTTAATCTGCCAATCGGACTATTCACCACTTGTTAACCTTTAAATAGAACCACAAATGATCCCCTATTATTTTCTTAATCTTTGTATTAAAAGTAAAGGTAAAAAAATAAGCGGAATAAGGGATTACATATTTTATTTTTCAAAAAAGTCAAAACCTTTCTACTACTATTTGCATTAAGACTTAATTATTCAATGATACATTAAGGTTAGGGAGGAGGGTCTAATAATTAAGAGGCACGTGCGTTGAATCTTTAGGCCTTTTGGGCCTTTAGATAAGTTAAGTCACTTTTTTAAGTGGGCCTAAAAACTGTCGGCCTTCGTAATACAAAAAGCAAACTTCTCCTTTCTTTGGGTCAGCTTAGCACGTGGGATGTGTACATAAGTGGAGATGACTATGATATTAATTAGACACTGATTTATCCTTAATACTTTTAAACCGTTGATTTATGGGTCCCACATTTCTGTCTCTAAATCTGAGCCCTTGGATCAAAAGAAATAACATTACAAAAATAAAATCAAGGGATTAGCCTCTTTTTGGATGATATCCACCTTCAAAGGCGTCATTGTAAAACACAGACGAAAATATTTATTTGACTTTGTTTATTTTCGAATTTTATTATTATTAGGTATTAGCTTTGAGTGATATATTATATTATAAATATTATAAATTGGGTTGAGGGGTTGATCCTCCGAATCGAAAATTAGTCAGACAATCTCTTTATGCACGAGATAAAGAGCCTACTTAGTTACTATATGGCCTTTGTCCCTACTTAGTTACGGAGTATTAAAACAATTGCAAATTCTCATTTGTAACGGATACTTTTCGTCACAAGTTTAAGACGGATATTATATTCTCTCACAAAAAACCCAAACCCATCAAGGGTGAGTGGAGAGCACATGGGGGGTGCCCACCTTGTCCCCTCTACCCATTTCCTCTCACAAAATACCCGTCGCAAGATCCGATCCGTCGCAAGCAAGACCTACTGTTAAAACAATCGCAAATTCTCATTTGTAACGGACACTTTTCGTCACAAGCTTGTGATGGAGCAAATGTGACCATTTTTATGGAAAATGTAACCATTATATGACTTGTAACATTTTATGGATGATTACTTTTTATCATAAAATGGTCACATTTAGTCCGTCACAAACTTGTGATCGTCACAAAAGAGACCAACTGAAAAACAATTAGTCTTTGCTTGTTTTAAAACGGGTTGGATATTTCTCGCAAAAACCCAAGTGAGAGGGCAAGTAGAAAACCAAATGATTTTCCACTTATCCTCCCACTTGCCTTCTTGTGAGAGAAACTCGACCCGTCACAAGCTTGTGACGGATAGTGACCGTCACAAATGAGAATTCAATTCATAGTATTAAAAAAAAGGTTTACTACTTTATAAGCTAATAAGCTACTTTCTCTATTGGCAATTGATTTTAGAGTGAAACCTCCAATCTTTAGGCTTATGAAGCGGACTCTCTCTATTATTTTTGGAGGCCGTCCGAACCCGTTGCATGATTTAACACAATAACCCCTCATAGATTCATCATAGACCAAAAGTAATAATAATATTGGTATGTACGGAGTACTGTATTATATGTATATAATGACTTGCAAATGAAAATGGCTTGATTTGTATGTTGTATTCAATCACTTGGTCACATTGAAGACGGAACATATCCGTCTTCAATGAATAAGGGTCGGATTTACTCTTATAAGGAGACACGTGAAAAAGCAAGTGGAGTTGTGGTATTAATAGACTATATGACTTATAAATTAATAGGCATATAATAGAGGTATTTTTCTCAAACAAGGATAGCAATAGAATTATAAAGGGCGAAAGTAGTAATCAAACCCCCTTACTTTGTCTAATCGTGAAATTAAGCCCCTCAAGTTTCAATTGGAGTGATTAAACCCCTTAAGTTTGATAAAAAGTGAAAATCAACCCCCTACCCAAAATCTCAAGAGAAATTGAATATCTCATACCACAAAATACAAATATTTAACCCAAAGCATGATTAAATTACAAAAAAAAAAAAAAAAAAAATTAAAATGTTTTCTTTTCGAAAAAAAAAATTATAATTTCGAAAAACAAATCAACACCAAACTAATACCAATACACTATTACAAGTTAAACTTCTCAAAAATATTGACCATGATTATATTTTAGTTAAATTTTAAAAATTTGTATATAAAATTCATATTTACATTTTTCACAATTTTTAAAGATTGCCAGAAAATTTAAAAGAAACGCTCATTCTTTTGAAAAGAAAAACATTTTTTAAGAATTAATTTTTTTTTTCTTTTTTTAGAAAAACATTTTTTAAGAATTAATTTTTTTTTTCTTTTCAAAAAAAATCTAATGTACGGCTTTAGTTTCAAATATATATTTTCACATTATTTATTAATTTCTTTTCTAAACTATCATTTTTTAACATACAAAAATGTATATTTCTTTTTGCTTTAATTATATTTTTGGTGAATTATTTGTATTTGTAGTATGAGATATTCAATTTCTCTTGATATTTTGCATAAGGGGTTGAATTTCACTTTTTGTCAAACTAAAGGGGCTTAATCACTCCAATTGAAACTTAAGGGGTTTGATTTCACGATTGGTAAAAGTAATGGGGTAAAAGTGTATAAATACAAGAAACCCAAATTGAAACCATCTTCATCTTTTCATTTTGATCTTCCGTCAAAAAATTTCTCATCTTCACAAGGTGGTAAGATAAACGAGTATAAGACTCGCTAGACGACATTTTTATTCGAACAAGATCGTTGAGCTTTTCGGACTTGTCGAATATAAAAACATTTGTTAGGAACACTAATCGGACCTAAACAAATTTCGGTAAAACGAATTCTTTTGCGTAACTCGCCAGTTGTTCAATGCGTAACTCGCCAGTTTTTTTTTTCAGTGCGTAACTCGCCAGTATAAACGGAGGGATAACCTACCCACTCATATAAACCATGTCTCACGAACATAAACTGCGTAACTCGCCAGTACAAACGGAGGGTTAACCACCTATCCACTCATATAAATAAATACTTTTGTCTTGAGACAAATCGATAAACAATATGCCTCGTCTCACAATACGAGGAGAGCCAAAAATAACAACTTCTTGCCCGACGCTTCCATTAGAAAGACAATTATTGCATAAAACAATTCCACTGGATTTCATGGCTTGACAAATTGAGGAAACCACATGGATACTAAGAGCAAAAGTGCTACGGAGTACAAACTAACTATTGCACAACTTTTTTTTTTTAAGATAAAATAGGACGGGTAAATAATTAACTAATTACAGAAATTCCTCCGGTAGGTTTCTTACATTAACCAACCGGCGAGGCAACGAAAAATATTATTTTAGGCCTGAAGAGCGAGAGGCTCTGGTACCATGTTGTATTTTATAGAAGATAATGCATTGGCCTAATTGCTTGTGTGTTTCATTATTCATTGGTAGCCAATTTATAGTACAAAGGGAGATAATTCAAAGCTTCCATTGAGAATGCAACAATGCAAGATACAATGGACATAGGGAAGCTACAATGAACTATAAAAAATGACAATAAACTATGAATGCATTGCATTGGCCTAATAGACCGCGGGGTTGAACATTAATAATTAAATTGCCCGGGTTATCTTGACTTGTTGATGTGAGTTTTACTTAACCTCGCAAGCGAACGAGTTATCGTTGGGTATTGCAAGGGTCGTATCCCAAGGGACGGTAATTATGGTTCTAAGGCGGTTTAATTAAGTTATAGTTTAGTTCTAGCTAGTAGCAAGTTGAAGATGAATAAAAATAAACTAGGCTAACAAGAAGGTAAAGATACGATGTAAAAACAATAATTAAAAGGAACTAGGGTGGATGGGTTCATTAATGCAAGCATGAGTCAATTATGGTGGGGGATTAGGACTAGTCTAAAGATAGTCTAATCATGTCTCCACCTCTCGGTGTAAGACGGATTAAAGAGCAAGCCTCCAACTCTCGATGCGAGACAAGCCCTAGTCTAAGGTTCGATTGGGTTCTCACCCTAACCTCTCCCTAAACATCCAAAACACACACAACAACAATACAAGTTCAAGCTCTCACTCAAACTAGCAATAAAACATGAGAAAATACTCAAACTACTCATTCAAGCATTTCAACAAATACCTTGTGTGCACAAAACAAATAGACTACCAAAAGACTTAATCTTTATGCCCAAATACCAAAATCAACCCATAAACTCACATTAAATCCCCCATCTTCCCCTAGTCTAACACTACTCACTCATACTAATGATGAAGAACATTAAAGACGAAAACTTTGATATGGAACAAACAAAGGAAGACATATTCAACATAAAAACTAAACAAATAAACAAGAACAAGTAATTAAAAGACTAGTAATGAAAATAAGGATGAAGAATTATACCAAAACTTGTAATAAATGATGGAACTTGGATTAATAACCAAATAAGAATGTCTTCTTCTCTTCAAGTTACAACCCAATTGTTCAAAAACAACTAAAGGAAAGACTAGATCTAAAAATAACTAAGTAGAGAACTAGAGTAATTAGTGCTAATTACCAAATGATTAGAGTAATGATTAGGAATATTGAAGGCTAAAATCTAGGGTTTATTGTGTCTAGGGTTGTGTGTCTAAAATGAATTAGGAGAGGGGTATATATAGGTTGGTGAGATTTAGGGTTCAAAATAGGAAAGGAAGTGGAAATGCGGAGTGGAGGTCTCAGCCGGTCGACCGGCCGCCGGTGGCCTTGACCGGCTGAGCCCCACTGACTTCAAAGTTGGATTTTCTCGTGGGATATAGGTCTCAGCCGGTCAGCCGGCTGCCGGTGGCCTTGACCGGCTGAGACCACCTGATGATCTTCCAAGTTTTGAGGGTGCTCAGCCGGTTGGCCGGCTGCCGGTGGCCTGGACCGGCTGAGCCCCTCTGCTCCTTCTCTTCTTTTCTTCCTTTCTTCATTGAGTTTAGCTTTTGTGACGGTTCCTCGGTTCTCATCCCGTCTCGTCCTTGTCTTGACATATTTCCTGTGAATTGGGACGGAATTAAATGGTATGAGAGTACACGAGATGAGGGCCAAAATACGATAAAACCGACGCCAAACAAAACTAAATGCGATGAAACATAAGAAAATAAGGAGGGGAAACGGTCCAAAATAATCATATATCAAACCTCCCCACACTTAAACATTATTCGTCCCCGAGTAAGTAAGTGGACAAAAACAAGACACTTATTTAATTAAGCTAAACTAAACTACTAAAATCCGATGAAAGGCAATTAACGGGCCTTCTCCGTCCCTTCAACTCACAACGAAATACAACGAGGTATGTACTTCCTTGTAAGGCAAGTGGGGGCTTGC
This sequence comes from Heliosperma pusillum, assembly GCA_022085475.1. Taxonomy (NCBI): domain Eukaryota; kingdom Viridiplantae; phylum Streptophyta; class Magnoliopsida; order Caryophyllales; family Caryophyllaceae; genus Heliosperma; species Heliosperma pusillum. The sequence goes on along the minus strand of JAIUZE010045464.1, from coordinate 23,696 downwards.
GAGAAAATTTAGATGCATCCAAGATTAAGCACGTAAATGGCATAAAAGATGCATCAATCAAAAGAACAACCACTTTCCTCATCTAACCGGTTGGGTTTCGTTTCAAAAACCAAAGGTCTAGTCCGGGAGATACCGTCTCAGAGCCTCAACGAGGTGTCAACTCCCTAATCATGGCTCAAGCAACCCGAGTATGACCCCCAAAAGCCAACAAAACAAATTCAAGGGCGGGCAAAAGGGAGGCAAAGTCAACCGTATAAAGCCAAAAAGACACGACTCGAGATTCAACCAAATGAGACCCATGACTAAAAGAACTTAGACTACCGACTTCCTCACGCTTTTCACTCGTCACTCATTTGAAGAACGGGTGATTTTTGTGACAAAAAGTAACCAAGACCACTCAACTACTCGACTTGTGAGACATGCCCGCAATCTAATGTGTAATCCTCTCCTAAATGGTCGCACATGAGATGTAATGATAGTAATGCACATAAGGTGAAACAAGGGTTGTAGTGGGGATAGGTGGTGGGTCGAAACGGGGTTGGTGCAAGCACCGTTATGGAGATGTGGAGTTACAAATCAAGAAGTTGTCCAAAATTCCATTTCTCCCAATTTATTACAACAAATGAAAACATCAAACTTGAAAGTCCGATTCACTTGGAAAAACATCAAATCCCCATTTATTTTGCAACGTCTTTTTCTACTCGCTTAATGATGGATAAGGAGTGTTGCTTGACTTTTTCTCTTACAAAACATGAAATAAACAAATATGAAGTGATTTTTTTGTTGTTTTGCATGTTTTTTTTTTCTTTCTTTTGTATTTTGTTTTTTGCTTTTATAAAACCTCTTTATTCAATATCAAAGCCAAGTATAAACCAATTACTTCAACTCAAATGAACTTAGCTCGAGTTCACTAAATAGGACACAAATTTCCCTTTTCAAAATTAAACACCAAAAACAAAGTGACAACTTTCTTGATCAAGGAAGGTTGTTTATGGGATGTAGTTGGTATATCTAGTAATGCCAAATGAAAGGCTAAGGCTCAAAGGGGATGCAAAAGTTGGTCCTAATCTAAAGGGTTAAAAGTAGACTTATATGGCAATGTGAGGCTCAAAAATCATAAGCAACGGATTGTTTCAAATTATGCACACAAAAAGGGATACATCTCGCGACCTAAGGAAAGAACGACACACTTGTGCGTGGAGATGTGACATGCCACGCAAGGAGCCTACTCACAACCTATGGAGACCGGGTATGAATGCACCGCTCTAAAGGAGGCTCTAGCTCTCACATGTAAGTAGCTTTGTCGAAGTCTAGGTCTAGCCTACGGTCTACTTGGTCTCACAAGGCGGTCCATGACCTTTGGGTTAACTCTACTCCCCGGATGTCTAACAAAGGGGGTCAAGGAGGTGCAAGCCACTAGGAGGGGGAAGACACGGTTAAGACAATCTCATCATTGGGGTATCATGTTCCCTTACTAGACCACATTTTGCTAAAAATATTTACAAACTCAATGCAAGGCAGAATTAAAACGACAAACAATTATTCACATGTGACGGAATGCAATTCTAATTCCTAATAACATTCAAATAGATATGCAACATTGTCTAGACTAGCAGCACATAAGCAACACACACCAAGTTCCCAAGGAACATCCTCATCAACAATTTCCCGTTCTCCTCCATATTAATCAAAATAAGCGAAAAGAGCGGAAAAAGGAGAAAATAGTTGGAAAGAGTATACCAAGCGGTCTTCTATTCTCCTATTGTTTCAAATGCTCCATGTGTGCCTACATCACTTGTTAGACAAAAACAAATATATACAATGCAATATTTTTGGATTTTTTTGAAGATTTTTCGATTTTTTTGAAATTTTCTTTGAGATTTTTCATCATGCATATACAAAATTTACAAATATGTACAAAAATGGATATTTCCCTCCCCACACTTAAACCGGACCTTGTCCTCAATGTCCAAGTGCTAGGAGGAGAATGGGGAAATCAAATGAACGTGTTTTTGTTCTTTTTGAGGATTTTTTTGAAAAAGGAAATAACATGTTTTTGGTTTTTTTGTTTGTTTTTCTCTACGTGGATGCGAGTTCTATATGTGATGATATATTACATAATTAAATTCTAATGCAACCTAAATGAATGCAACTAGATGTCCTAATTGAAATTAAATTACAACTAACTAAATGCATGCGGAAATGTAAAATGCAAGAAAATAAATTTGGATTTAGGTATCATACTTGTCATTTTGGATTTTGAAATGGGAGCATCACCAACCTTCTTCACTCGGACTCTCCACCGGACTCGGTATGCCCTCCCTTATCGTCACCCGTGCTTAAGGGCATGGAGGGTACTCCAAGGAAAGTACCACCCAAAGTCGGGTCCTCACCCACCACTGTCCCATCTCCCGAGATGAAAACTTCCCCCGAGTGTTGTGGGGGAGCCCCGTACCAATGGGCATTAGTGCCCTCATCATGCGTGGGTGGGGGCGGAAAGATAGTATCGCTCCAATAATCTTGGGTGACACGAATGTCACCGTAGGCTATGGAGCCATCTTGGGTCATATATCCCCCATCCGGAGGAAGGTAGAAGCGAGGGTGAAGGTCGGACGGGTGGTTGTATCCCCGTCTCATGAAATCATCGTAAACGGGAAATTGAGCCACCGATTGGTCGTAGTAGACCCGATAGAGCTTCCAGTGAAGCTCTTGCTGATCCTCGACGGCCGCTTGTAGGCCCAAGTTCACATTCGCCATGAATTCAATAAGCGAGTCGGGAAGTGGGAATTGTTGGCTTGTTGATCCTTGGCCTTGTTGAAAGGCCCCAAAATTAGTGCCGGTTTGGAAGAAGGGTGGTGGTTGGTTGTATTGTAGGGAGGAGGTAGTGGGACGTTGTCGGTCATGGCCGAAAACTCGGTCGCCCTCGGTTGTGACGGGCTCTTGCTCCGGTTCCGGGTCCGCCTCGATTTCAAGGAGGAAGTGAGGAGAATCCCTCACGATTTGCATTTTTTTAGCATTGGGAAGCGGGACCGAATTTTTCTCTACCCCGCCTACCTTGATTTGCCAATAGTTTTTGTCATCAAAGGGGCTTTTCTTGATCCACTTCAAGGAGTGTTGGATGTAGTCGGTGGTCAGGTAAATATCCCCCGGAATAAAGTTAACGTCGGGCAAAGTCCGGGTGAGGCACTTAGCAAGGTAGGTGATGACGCCACCCACCACTATCGCCGAGGTACCCGCCGGTGAGTTGCTAAGACGGGCCAAATGTACGGCAAAGTGGTGAGCAACGCAAGCTTTAAATGTATGGGGTCGGGTGAAGAGATAGGACCCTAGAATCTCAAGGTCCGGGGTATGGAAATTATGCGGCTCATCCCGCGCAAAGATAGTAAAACCCATAAACCGGTGCCAAATACGGATGGCGACATTGTGGACCGTATTGGCCGGTCTCTTCACCCCCTTCGCCTCATCTAACCCCGATATGGCCTTCCACACCCTCCCCAAATCAAAGTCCTCAGGTGGTTTATGGGAGGGGGTCGGGTCAAGTTCAAAATGTCTAGCGAATTCCTCCAAGGAAAGGTTATAATCCCGGTTTAGAAGCCGGAATTGCAAGGATTCCACCTTAGAGTGTCGGTCTTTGGTGACATTTAGGGAGCTAAGAAATTCCCAAGTGAGGCGGGGAGAGGTTCTCTCCTGGATGTCGTACATCCTTTTCATACCCAACCCGGTAAATAATTCAAAGGTAACTCTATCTAGCCCTAGCGATCGCATTGAGGAACGATGAATGAAACGAGTATTATGGAGGGGGCGTCGTTTAAACAATACGAATTTACCTTTTTGGGGTATAGAGGCAAATTCGAGACCCGGGAAGTCGGGGTCGGGACTCGCGTTGTTGGCCGCTCCCGCCACCAATGCCGCTTGGGTGATCGCCAACTCTCCAGTTCTCGCTCTTTTCCTTGCCGCAGACATGACGATAAATAAAGCTAAGGGTTTAGATAAGGATGGGTAGTATAGTGAAGGTGAATATGGAGTTGGGTGATTTATAGAGGTTTTTAGAGGGAGGAAATTTTAGAGGGAGAAAGCTAAATTTGAGAAAATGATTAAGAGTGAAGGAAAAATAAGGGGTATTGTGAGTATATAGCACGGTCAGACCGACCGGCTGCCGGTCGACCGGCTCACCTCTTTTGCCTTAAATTTTTTTTTTTGTTTTACATACGAAACAACAGAAGATCTCAGCCGGTCTGGCCGACCGGCTGCCGGTAAGCCGGCTGAGCTTCCTTCCCCTCTATTTCCTCGAAACTTCTTCATCACTGACTGCTCCCAACCGGTGGACCGGCTGCCGGCCGACCGGCTGGAGCTTCTCCTCATCCTCAATAATCCATCTTTTGCCTTGATACATGAGTCCCAGCCGGCTGGCCGGCTGCCGACCTACCGGCAGAAACGCCTCTCCTTATCACCTTTTCACCTTTTTCTTCACATGGGGTGGTCATAGCCGGCTGGCCGGCTGCCGGCCTACCGGCTCGCACCCCCCTTCAATTTTCTTCATATTACAACTCCAGAAATAATCAGGGGGTCTCAGCCGGTCAGGCCGACCAGCTGCCGGTCAACCGGCTCGAGCCCCCTTCATCATTTCAAACACAACGAAATCCAATAAATAAGCAGAAGGTCTCAGCCGGTCAGCCCGACCGGCTGCCGGTGGACCGGCTGAGGCCTATTTCTCCGTGTTTTCTCCATTTTCCCTTGTCTTCGACATTTTTCCTCAATCGACTTCCTTACTTAGCCCCGAGATTCGATTTTTCTTCTTTCAAACCGACTCACCTAGTCGGGACGAAGGCTAAGCAAAGGATGGTCCCACTTTCCTCAAGACACAAACTTCATACAAACCAACACGATCCCATCACCAAACCCAATGTTGCACAAGATGAACCATAAATCCAAATGTAACTAAGTTCTAGGCTAAAATGCATGCAATATTTACAAAAAAAAAGTGGTGGTTGTTTGGGAACTCCACCAAACCCGAGTTTTGGAGTTAAGAATTACTCATCCCCCAAGAGAGGGGGGTCTTCAAGATCCATTTCGTTCTTCTCTTCAATCGGTAGCCCTTCATAATAGTATTTGACCCGTTGGCCATTGACCTTAAAGCACTCACCGGCTTTGTTTTTCAACTCATATGAGCCATATGGGTAGACGGTTACTACTTCAAAGGGTCCCGACCAACGAGACCTCAACTTTCTGGGGAACAATTGGAATCTTGAGTTGAACAAGAGGACCTTGTCTCCAACGTTGATTTCCTTCCTCACGATCTTCGAATCGTGCCATTGCTTTGTTCGTTCCTTGTAAAGCTTTGCATTCTCATAGGCATCCATTCGAAGTTCATCAAGCTCATTCATTTGCAAGAATCGTTTATTACCCGCGAGATCCATGTTGTATTTAAGCTCCTTCAAAGCCCACCTAGCTCTATGCTCCAACTCCAAGGGTAAGTGACATGATTTCCCAAAGACCAAACGGTAAGGTGTGGTGCCTAGGGGAGTCTTGTAGGCGGTCCTCAATGCCCATAACACGTCATTGAGCTTTGTGCTCCATTCCTTCCTAGACTTTGTCACTACACTCTCTAGAATTGCCTTGATTTGTCGGTTGGACACCTCCACTTGCCCATTTGTTTGAGGATGATAGGCAAGTGCGACCTTGTGTCTAAACCCATACTTCTTTAGAAGAGCATAGATGGTGCGGTTGATGAAATGAGAACCTTCATCACTAATCACGGCTCTCAGGACACCGAACCTTGGGAAAATATAATCTTTGAATAGCTTGGTCGCCACTTTTGAGTCATTGGTGGGAGCGGCAATAGCTTCTATCCACTTGGACACGTAATCTACCGCAACCAAGATGTAGTGGTTGCCAAAAGAGGTAGGAAACGGTCCCATAAAATCCACTCCCCAAACATCAAACAATTCAACTTCTAAGATGTTATTCAAGGGCATCTCATCTCTTCTTCCAATGTTGCCCCTCCTTTGACAGGAGTCACAAGAGTGAACAAAGGCATAAGCATCCTTGAATATAGATGGCCAATAGAACCCACAATGAAGGACCCGAGCTTGAGTTCTTGAGGTAGATAGGTGGCCTCCATATGTGGTAGAATGACAAGCTTGTAAGATAGCTTGTCCTTCCTCATGTGTGACACATCTCCGGTAAATCCCATCATTGCATCTTCTATAAAGATACGGGTCCTCCCACACATACCTCTTTGACTCATACCTTAGCTTCTTCCTAGCTTGGTGGTTGAAATCCCCCGGAATGAAATTAGAGCATAGAAAATTTGCGATGTCCGCATACCAAGGGTCGGTAGCGAGCATTGCCAATAAAGTTTCATCCGGCAACCACTCATTAATGGGAACCCCATCCTTTACATCTCCTCTATCCTCTTGGGTCAATCTCGATAAGTGGTCCGCAACAACATTCTCGGCACCCGCTTTATCCTTGATCACCATATCGAATTCTTGTAGAAGTAACACCCAATGAATCAACCTTGGTTTGGCATCATTTTTCACCATAAGATGCTTGATGGCGGTGTGGTCGGTGAAAACAATCACCTTAGAGCAAAGGAGATAAGGTCAAAATTTCTCAGATGCATACACCACCGCCAACATCTCTTTCTCCGTGGTGGTGTAGTTGCATTGAGCATTGTCCAAGATCTTGCTCACATAGGCTATAACATGAAGCTTCTTCTCGTGCCTTTGGCCTAAAACCGCGCCCAAGGCAAAGTCACTAGCATCGCACATAACCTCAAAAAGAAGGTCCCAATTGGGAGGTTGCACGATTGGGGCCGATATCAAAGCTTGTTTCAACCTACAAAAGCTCTCATGGCAAGAATCATCAAATATGAAGGGAGTGTCTTTGACAAGAAGTGAGGTTAGAGGTTTCGCAATTTTTGCAAAGTCTTTTATGAAACGCCTATAAAAACCCGCATGACCTAAAAAACTCCTCACACCCTTGACATTTGTGGGTGGGGGAAGTTTCTCAATCACCTCAATTTTTGCCTTGTCCACTTGGATCCCTTTTTTAGAAATGACATGACCAAGAACAACTCCCTCTTGTACCATAAAATGGCATTTTTCCCAATTCAACACAAGGTTAAATTGGATGCAAGTTTGGAGTACTTGAGAGAGGTTCTTCAAACAATCATCAAATGAGGTGCCGTGGACACTAAAATCGTCCATAAATACCTCCATAGACTTCTCAATATACTTAGAAAAGATAGACATCATGGCTCTTTGAAATGTCCCGGGAGCATTGCAAAGTCCAAACGACATTCTCCGATATGCGAAGACACCATAAGGACATGTAAAAGTAGTTTTTGCTTGGTCATCCGGGTGAATGGGGATTTGGAAAAACCCGGAGTAACCGTCAAGAAAGCAAAAATACTCATGATTTGCCAACCTCTCGAGCATTTGATCAATGAAAGGTAAAGGAAAATGATATTTGATTGAGGCGGAGTTAAGCTTTCGGTAATCAATGCACATTCTCCATCCCGTGATCGGACGGTTGGAGATGAGTTCACCGCCCTCATTCTCTACCACGGTCATACCGCCCTTTTTAGGGACGATTTGAACCGGGCTCACCCATTCGCTTCCCGAGATGGAGTATATGATTCCGGCCTCAAGCAATTTATCAATTTCCTTTCTCACAACCTCCCTTAGTTTATCATTCAATCTTCTTTGAGGTTGGGCACAAGGTGTGTATCCATCCTCTAGTGCAATGCGATGCATACACACTCTAGGATCGATACCCACAAGGTCGTCAATGCTATACCCAAGTGCCTTTTTGTTGATCTTAAGGACATTTAAGAGTTTTTCTTTTTGATCAAGGTCTAGGTTAGCATTGACAATCACCGGAAGTGCCTTGTCCTCATCAAGATAAGCATATTCAAGGGAGGGGGGTAAGGGTTTAAGGTCTACCTTGGGAGGGTTCTTACCCTCATCTTCATTAAGGAATGGTGGTAGAGCTTCATAATCCTCATCATCAACCTCCCCCGAACATAAGTATCTTGGATAACATCTTCTAGAATATCCACCGAGTAAGCACTCTCGAACATTGGCTTTGACAAGATACCCGTCAAGGAAAACTCAATTACATTGCCTCCAACATTGAAAGAGAGTCTTCCGTTCTTCACATCAATCATTACTCCCCCGGTTGCCATAAAGGGTCTTCCAAGTATTATTGGAGTTTGTTGATCCTCCGGAATATCTAATACCACAAAGTCCGCCGGTATGTAGAAATTCCCTACCTTTACCGGTACATCCTCTATCACACCCCTAGGGTATTTAACCGATCGATCGGCGAGTTGCAATGTCATGGAAGTAGGAATCATGTCTTGTAAGCCGAGTTTCTTAGCAATAGGAAGTGGCAAGATGCTAACACTTGCACCCAAGTCACACAATGCTCTTTCAATGTTCACATTGCCCACCATGCATGGAATTGAAAAGCTACCCGGATCTTGTAGCTTCTTTGGCATATGGTTAAGCAACACCGCACTACATTCCTCGGTTAAGGCTACTATCCCATCACTTCCAATACCCCTCTTTTTGGTGAGAACATCCTTGAGAATTTTTGTGTAAAGGGGCATTTGTGTCACTACCTCGGTGAAAGGTAGTGAAACATCTAGCTTCTTCAACATTTCTAAGAACTTGGAAAATTTCTTCTCCTCGGTCTTGGCTCTTTCTCTATGGGGAAATGGCATTGGTGGGATGTAGGCTTTGTTGGGAGGTGGGGCTTGTTTAGATTCATCACTTCTCTTGGGTTCTTTCTCTTTCTCTTTGTTTTCCACTTCTTCAAGAATCACTTCCTCTAACACAAAGTTCTCATCATCCACAACTTGTTCATTAACCTTCCCTTTCTTGGAAGTCTCACCTCTAATTGTTGGTGAAAGAGGTGGACTCTCAACTCCTCCTTTCATCACACCACTTTTCCTCTTTGGCTCATGCTCATAGTTTTTGTATGGATCTTCTAATTCTTTCCCACTCCTCAAGGCAACCACATGTGCTTGTTGGTGGTGTGGTGGTCCATCCTTGGGGTGAGAACCTTGCATTGGGAGAATTTGCTCTCCTTTTTGAAGGTTGATAGGCCCTTGGTTAGCCAAATAAGAATCAAAGTTCCTTTGTTGGGCTTGGACGTTTGAAATGTCGGATCTCAAGAGTTTGAATTGTTGCTCCGCATTTGCTTCACGTTGTGATGCCTTATTTTCCATATTCCTTAGCATTTGCTCAATTGAAGAATTGGATTGTTCACATGGAGGTGGAGGTTGTTGGAAATTTTGTTGTTGTTGGGAATTTTGTTGTTGTTGGAAGTTGTTGTATTGATTACGGTTGTTGGAGTTTCTTTGTTCTCTAAATGGAGGGGGAACATATGAGTGATTGTCACGTTGGGAAAACCTCCTAGAATCGGAATTTTGGCCATGGTTGTTGTTGTAAGACCTTGAATGGTCGGGCTTGGGAGGTGGTTGGTATTGTGGGGCTTGGTACTTGGGATCCAAGGGTTGCCCTCCATATGAGAGTTTTGGGTCTTGATTTGGGAAGGCTCGGTAGAAAGTCTCTTGTCGTTGGTAGGAGTATCTAGGTTGGTTTCCTTCCATTGCATAACATTCTTGTTGGAATTGATCATCGGGAGGGAAGGAAGGACATATGTCGTATGTGTGACCAACGCCTCCACAAGTATCGCATATCGGTTGTTGATTGTAGAACCTTGGTGGAGATCTTGGTTGCTCAACATAGTACACCCTATCTTGACTTGGTCTTTCTCTTTGGAGTTGGTGGATTTGCCCCTTACCTTTGTCTAGACCCAAGTTATCAAACTTCTTTGAAAGTTCATCCAATTTGAGTTTGGTTTCCATCTCGAGTCTACTAGACCCTTCACTTCTACCCTCGCTCTCCCTCGAACCATAGCTATTCTCCATCTCGGAGATGTTTTGAATCATCTCCGTGATTTCGGCATTGTTCATCTTATCGAAGTTTCCCCCGGAGGCCGCCACTATCATGTCACGAAATCTTTGTTCTAGAGTTTGGAAAAAGATTTGAGTAGTCAACCATTTCGGGATACCATGGTGAGGGCAAGAGGTTAGAAGATCTCGAAACCTCTCCCAAGCTTCACTCAATGTCTCATAGCCTTTTTGTTTGAAAGTTTGTATCTCATGTCGAATTCTTGCGGTTCTTGAGGGGGGGGGGGGGGTAGAACTTGGTGATGAAGGCTTTTGAGAGACTAGCCCAAGTGGTGAAAGTTCCGGGTTCATGGGAATTTAACCATTTCTTTGTATTTTCCTTCAAGGAGAAAGGAAATAGCATGAGCAAGATTTGGTCTTCGGTGATCCCGTTCCTCTTGATTGTTCCCACCTTCTCCTTAAAACCTACCAAGTGCTCATGAGCATCCTCATTCTTCAACCCATGAAAGATGTCTTGTTGAATGAATGAGATGACATGATGACGGAGTTCAAAAGTGTTGGGAGCGATGGCTCCGTAGTTGATAGCCGAGCAAGACCGATCGGGGTCCGGCCTATTGTAGTAGCCCATGGGTTGGTCCGCCATTTCTTGTATGAAAGGGTTGTTTATTGGTGAAATTGGGGAATTTGGGGAATTTGGTGGGTGGGTGTTGTTTGAATTTTGGGAATAAGTGGGTGAATTTGTGGGTGATGTGTTAATTGGATTGTTTGTGGGTATGATGAGGGGTGGTAAAGTGGGTGGTGGTGTTTGTGAAGTTGAAGGCTCAATTGTGGGTGGTGGAGTATTTATGGTGGTAAGAGTGGGTGGGGATCCTCTTAAGGAAATAAGAGCGTGTCTTCTTCTAGCCCGGAAAGTTTTCTCTATCTCTCGGTCGAGAGGAAAGAGTGGACCGATGTAACACCTGCTCATACACTCAAAAGAGAATCAAATGGTCCTAATGCAAATAGATGCACTAGGTGATAAGTAGTATTTTAGTCTCGTTTTACCCCATATTTTAATCTTTACTTAACTCGATTTTGTGCGATTTAACCGATTAAAAGCTCAATTCATTAATTAATTAGAAATAATTAGTTTGATTACATTTATTGCGAATAATTATTATATTTCGAGTATTTGGTTCTACATTGTTTTATTTTAATTTTATAGGAGTCGGTTCTAGAATTAAAGAAGACAAAAGCGACGCGGGATCGGAATTTTAAGACGGGCCAAAGATGGAGGGAGGAAGTCAATTTATTACGAAACAATTGAAATGAAATGCAAAGTCAAAGTCAGACTTTGACAAAGTCATTCATCACCTTCAAATATAATCACACATACTAGCAATCTCCATTACTAATTGTCGTTGATCCACCACCATCATACTGAGCTCCACCATGGTCGACCTATGAAGAGACTTGCCACCGTCTCCTGCATCGCTGCTTTCACTCACCGGAGCCCACCATTCCATCATCACCATGGCTGCCCATAACCGGTTCAAGCACAACGAGTAACTCATATCGGTACCGAAACCGAAACACCAGCTCACCTCCGTGAGCACCAGACATCAACCATCAACCCATCAATTAACCACCACACTTCACCACCACAAGTGCCACCTCGCGTTCCTCCTTTCTTTGACCGGCTAGCAACCGGACGCCTGCTCGCACCCTTACTCCTCTCCTTCGTCCGCACTAGCAGCAACTAGACAAGCAGGGGTCACCAGTCGGTCGACCGGCAGCCTGGCCACCGGCTGGTGCCCCCTTTTTTGTGCGTGAAAGTCAAACAATTAAGCAACGGGTTTCAGCCGGTCATCACCCGGCTGCCGGGTACCCGGCTCGGGATCCCTCATACTATGAAATGGTCATTTTGAAGCAGAAGTTGTGAGCCGGTATGGTCGACCGGCGGCCGGTAGACCGGCCCAGACCCAATCATACGTGAAATTAATTGTGGGTTTGTTTTTGAATGAAAAGAAAAAGGAGAAAACAAAAGAAAAGAAAAAAGAAGAAAAGTAGAAATGCAGGGGCAGGGAAAGGGGACGCAGTAGAGTCCAAGAAAAAGAAAAGGACACACATTATTATTATAACCACCCAATGTTATTTTTATTCAGTCAGATTAGAATTAGACTAGTTAGAATAGTTTTAGATAGAGAATTTAGACCGTCTCACTAGAAGAAAAATCCGTCTCATTAGATTAGATTTTCTTAGTTTAATTTCTCCCTTTAATTCTTCCCCAAATTTTGTAATAGTTTACGTCACTCGGATTTTGTATGAAGATAAGATCGAAAGATCGGGTTTTTATTCAAGTTCGTAACTTTTCCGTCTCGTCTTTATTAATCGGTAAAGATTCAATCTTTCCTCTTTATTTTCATGTTTATTTTCATTTACTTGTCATTTAATTAATCTTTCATGCTTGTCTAATTAGTTTACATGTTTAATATGTCTTATTTTGCTAGTTTTGTGTCCAAGTTTTCGTCTTTAATGATTTTCCTTATTAATATGAGTGTGTAGTGTTTTACTAAGGTAGATGGGGGAGTTAATGTAGGTTTATAAGTTGATTATGATAATTGGGCATAAAGATTGAGCCTTTTGGTAGTCTATTTGTCTTGTGCATACAAGGTGTTTGTAGACATGCTTAAATGAGTAGTTTGAGTATTTCCCTTGTTTAATTACTAGTTTGAGCGAGAGCTTGACTTGTAACGTGTTTGTGTGCATTTTGAATGTTTAGGGGGAGGTTAGGGCGAGATCCCGACCGATCCTTGGGCTAGGGCTCGTCTCACACCGAGAGGTGGAGACTTGCCTAGAGACCGTCTTACACCGAGAGGTGGAGACATATCTAGACTTACCATTAGACTAGTTTTAACCCTCGTCATAATCGACATATACCTATATTAATGAACCCATTCACCTTAGTCTATTTTTATCCTTGTTTAGTCTTTTCTTGCTTCATTGTTAGCTTTAGTTATTGTATCTATCTCGTCTTTAGCATTTTAACCTCTCATCTTTGTCCGAACTAGACTAGATAAAAACAAAAATCGATAGCCAATCCTAACCGTCCTTTGGGTTCGACCTCCTTACCCTACTACATTAATTAGTTTGGTATTGAGTCTTATAAGTATTTGTTTGACCGGGGGAGGGCGACTAACCCCGCGTCACTAGGACAAAATGGAAAATCAAACAAATAAAAATGAACTAAGCCTAAAATCAATTAAACTATCTTATCCAATATTGCCGTCCCCGGCAACGGCGCCAAAAACTTGATGTGAGTTTTACTTAACCTCGCAAGCGAACGAGTTATCGTTGGGTATTGCAAGGGTCGTATCCCAAGGGACGGTAATTATGGTTCTAAGGCGGTTTAATTAAGTTCTAGTTTAGTTCTAGCTAGTAGCAAGTTGAAGATGAATAAAAATAAACTAGGCTAACAAGAAGGTAAAGATACGATGTAAAAACAATAATTAAAAGGAACTAGGGTGGATGGGTTCATTAATGCAAGCATTAGTCAATTATGGTGGGGGATTAGGATTAGTCTAAAGATAGTCTAATCATGTCTCCACCTCTCGGTGTAAGACGGATTAAAGAGCAAGCCTCCAACTCTCGATGCGAGACAAGCCCTAGTCTAAGGTTCGATTGGGTTCTCGCCCTAACCTCTCCCTAAACATCCAAAACACACACAACAACAATACAAGTTCAAGCTCTCACTCAAACTAGCAATAAAACATGAGAAAATACTCAAACTACTCATTCAAGCATTTCAACAAATACCTTGCGTGCACAAAACAAATAGACTACCAAAAGACTTAATCTTTATGCCCAAATACCAAAATCAACCCATAAACTCACATTAAATCCCCCATCTTCCCCTAGTCTAACACTACTCACTCATACTAATGATGAAGAGCATTAAAGACGAAAACTTTGATATGGAACAAACAAAGGAAGACATATTCAACATAAAAACTAAACAAATAAACAAGAACAAGTAATTAAAAGACTAGTAATGAAAATAAGGATGAAGAATTATACCAAAACTTGTAATAAATGATGGAACTTGGATTAATAACCAAATAAGAATGTCTTCTTCTCTTCAAGTTACAACCCAATTGTTCAAAAACAACTAAAGGAAAGACTAGATCTAAAAATAACTAAGTAGAGAACTAGAGTAATTAGTGCTAATTACCAAATGATTAGAGTAATGATTAGGAATATTGAAGGCTAAAATCTAGGGTTTATTGTGTCTAGGGTTGTGTGTCTAAAATGAATTAGGAGAGGGGTATATATAGGTTGGTGAGATTTAGGGTTCAAAATAGGAAAGGAAGTGGAAATGCGGAGTGGAGGTCTCAGCCGGTCGACCGGCCGCCGGTGGCCTTGACCGGCTGAGCCCTACTGACTTCAAAGTTGGATTTTCTCGTGGGATATAGGTCTCAGCCGGTCAGCCGGCTGCCGGTGGCCTTGACCGGCTGAGACCACCTGATGATCTTCCAAGTTTTGAGGTTTTGTCAAGTGTATTGGGGGTGCTCAGCCGGCTGGCCGGTGGCCTGGACCGGCTGAGCCCCTCTGCTCCTTTTCTTCTTTTCTTCCTTTCTTCATTGAGTTTAGCTTTTGTGACGGTTCCTCGGTTCTCATCCCGTCTCGTCCTTGTCTTGACATATTTCCTGTGAATTGGGACGGAATTAAATGGTATGAGAGTACACGAGATGAGGGCCAAAATACGATAAAACCGACGCCAAACAAAACTAAATGCGATGAAACATAAGAAAATAAGGAGGGGAAACGGTCCAAAATAATCATATATCACTTGTAAGTTAAAAAGGAGAGGCGGTGGAATAAGGAGGTGGCGACCGTGGTGTTTATTTAGAAGCGTCACCGCAAGAGAAAGGCAAATCCACACACCAAACAACTAGACCTGGCAAAAACAACCCAACCCGATTGACCCGACCCGACCCGAATGACCTGACCCGTGACCCAAAATTGACCCGAAATACAACACCCAAATGTGACCCGAAATCCGATTTGCCCCGAACATGACCCGAGCTTTCTTGACCCGTAACTGACCCGACCCGAAAATAATCCGATCCAAAACCACTCAACCCGAAAATTACCCGACAAAACATAACTTTAATTGAACCGAAAAGACTTAAAATGACCTTTTGTCTCTTATTCTTTGATCCGAAAATGACTCGACCCGAAATGACCGACCCGGTTGACCCGAAACGGATCCGACTACAAACCCGAAACATAGCCAAAACCCAAAATGACCCGACGCGAATGAACTCGAAATCAACGAGAGACCCAATCTGACCTGACCCAAACTGGCCCGACCAAACCCCGACCCGATTAACCCGTTTACCAGGTCTACAAACAAGCAAAGAAAAACACGGAATCAACGGTAATAAGGCGTTGCTTTTTCATGTATATTATTTTATCAGATTAGCTTAAAAGAACACGTCATATATACTCTGTATTTTCTTTTCTAAACTAATCGTATTCAATCTTGTATTATATATTGGGTGTTAATTTTTTTTGCAATTAGTCTTCCTTAAGACGGGCCCGTTCAAAGAATAAAACGGGTTTAATACTACTTCGCTTGGCTAGATTAAACAATTATTTGGATCATTAATTCTCTTTTAAGACGGACATTATCCAACTTAGGTTTAAAACGAGTCAATTATATACCAAATACATGACACGTTTCCCAGAAAATACAAATATTTTTGTCCCTATTAACACCATGTAGGAGTATTTGGCCCGTTCAAAGGTAGCCATCTTAAGCGAAAATTATTGTATTTTAATAGTCTATAGGAACTTCCTTTTGTGTCTTACCTTATCTTTTGACCCGTCTTATGAAGACGGATATATCCGTTTTAAGCCAATTTTCACTTTCCCATTTCAACACCCCCGTTTTAACTTCCTCCAACCATCACCCCTGCCACCACCACTCAAACCTGTTGGAGAAAAGGGGGGAAATGGAAAACGCAGAGGAGGTTGCTTCTGTTTCTGTTGGCGTTACTGAAGTACACTCCTCCGTACAATCTCACACCCAGGTATTTGCCCCCAATTCATCTTTCTCATTCTTGATTCAATGGTTTATAATCCGATTTCTAAGCCTACAAGTATGCATTCTATGTGTTTGATCAATTTACTTTGTCAATTCCAACATTTTGAGTAGGGGTTTTGTGTGAATGGAGGTTGTGGAAGGTTTCGATTTTGGTATTTAGGATATATCCATCACAAGTTTGTAATTTGTCAAGTATCTTCCACTTTGGTAGCTAAGACAAGCCTAAAGAATCACAAATGGCTTATCTTTTCCTACCCGTGTGAGTAATGATATGTCCGTCACAAATGAGAATTTGTGTTATTCCAAAGGACGGAGAATTGTGGGGAGTTAGTTATTTAAACCGGTTTAGAACAATGCACATAATAATTAGCTTTTCGGTGTCCCGGGATGGCGGGATCCTGATGTCTATTCCGTAGATTCACTAGTGGTGGCTTCTGCGGTCTTGCCTATTGCTGTGTATAGTTTGTAGTGGCATGAATAAGATTGGTTGGTCGTTCAGTTAGCTTTGTCTACAGACAATAGTTACTTAGATGTCTGTTCATTAGCGATGATTAGCACGCTCCTGTTAATGGGACAAAAATAAATGAATGACTGTTCAGCATTAATTCATATCCTGAAAAAGTTTGAATATTTTGGTTTGAAACTTTCTGGTTGCAGCGTATATAAATCTGCTTAAACATTTGAATGTTCAGGATTTACCCCCAAAAAAAGAGAAAACTCCTGACATCGAAATCATACACTTGTGGTTTGAGAAGCGAGTAACCGTTTATTTGGGAGGAAATGGTAGAACGAATACTGAGCTGTTGACATGTTTCACATGCTGTAAGATGGGAATTCTCTTCTGCATTGTTTGGATATGAAAATCGGAGGGAAGGGGAGAGGAGGGAAAGTGGGAAAGAAAGGGAGGGGAATATAACCTTGGTATTATGATTTTTTTCGCTCAAAATGAAGTGTACATGCGCCTCACTTGGCTATTCATAAAAAAATCTCATGTGTTTTTCGCTCAAAATGAAGTGTCCGATAACTAAAATGCAAATAGGATTAAAAAAGTAAGACAACCAAGAACATTCTTATGAATGGCCGTAGGACATGGGTCATAAGTCATAACCCTAATGAAGGTACTAGGAGATATGCGAGGCTATATAAAGAGTTGAAGTAACATAGGCTACACAGTACACACCATTTCTGTACAAGGAGACGTTATAAGTGATATTAACTAAGAGACAAACACTGTTTTCTTCTTTCAACATCTCTCACATGGGGATTTGTCAATTCCTTTAATTCCAGCAGATGGTTAATTGTATGTTCTGACATTGCTACATCGATAAATAATTAACCATCACGATGTCACATGGTCTATTCCTCTCAGGAGATTAAACTTGTCAATCGGGGTGAAAACCCAGCTCGCTTTCAACGTACTGATCAGTGGCGTCCAGTTTATTCGTGGTTAGAGTCATTAGATTTGGATGATGTTATCAGTTCCAATGAAATATCTGACTGGCTGGCCGCTAACCCTGAGGTGTATGATCTGTTGTCCGTACGACACTCCCGTCATCATTTGATGCACTATGTTAAGAAATGTCACATCAAGATACTCAAGAAAAAGAAGGTAATTGGTATTCTCAGATTACATCTTGATGCTCATTTGATATTTTTTTTCTAGTAGCGAATGCGCTTTTAGTTTTCCTAGCACGTATGACCCCTTACTTCGGAATATTGTGTGATAGGGTAAGCAGTTTAAGCCAAATATAACCGGTCATAGGGATGTGAATCACCTTCAACTGTCAAGTATGTCGGCTTCTGTCTCTGGTATGTTTAACAACAAAATTAGTCCTTTCTTTTACTACATATCTTCTGGTGATTACCGTGAAAAAGAAGATGACTTCGAGTGTAAAAGGTTACATATGCTCTTACTGAGCCTTCTTGGAGCATATCATCTATATACAGTTTCATAGTTTCATATAGAGCTAGTAAATGATCAAACTTCTGGGTTTATTCTATTTTGTGTATTATTATTTAGGTAATTTATCTATATTAACGCAGAAGTCTAATCCCAAAGATGTCACCTTCACCTAGGAGCTTTATCTTTATTGGTTTTTTGAAGGCTTATTCCCCATAAATTTTGGTTAGAAAGTTTTGAGCCTGGGCTTGAGTAATTAATTTACAATAGGTTAGAGCTTTGTAGTGCATATAGGTATTTAGTCCACTTTTAGTTGAGTGTTTAAGTACATAATGTGTGGGTTCGAAAGTTCTTTTACTTGATTTTGATGATCAAAATTTAACATACACAATTTCTATTAGTAAATTACCCTGAAATATTAAATAAAACATTATAATCTTTCTAAAGACTCTTTATAAAGAAAGATTACAAATAACCAAAATAGAAATACAAGCCAGATTCTGATAACATGCAAAACTTACTACTTTCTCATTCAAACGAGTAATCCATTATACCTTCATCTTCTTTTTGGAAACCAAGCTAAAGTTTAAACCTAGTAAACTCTCTTGTAAAAGAATATTATGTGGATTTAAGCCTCTAAGCGTTGAAAAAAAAGTTCTTACCGGCGGTGGGAGGGAAGAGTTGAACGCCGCCTATCAGTGTCTTGTGATAGTCATTGCCGATCCTGAACCCGAATCAAGGAGGAGGATTGCAGTAGTAAAAATTTATGTCAGACTTTATAGACATGAATAAAAATTCGAATTTCGTTGGGGCGTTTCCTCAAAAGCGACGCGCTACACTTCATAGGCCGAGTGTAACGTTAAATCTGGGAGGGTTGCTAGGTCGTCGCTCTGAAGCGGCGTGCCACCTCTATGCTTGGGGTTGGTGTCAAATGGGTTAGGGCTCGCTGCTCTACTTAAGCCCAGGTGTAATGGAAAATATGTTAGGTTGCTACGAAGCGACACGTCATCCAACAAGCGGTGGTGGTATCAAATGTGCAATGGGTCGGTGATAACCGGTTGAGGCACCATGAATACCTCCAAGATTCTTATGAGGATTTATGAGCCCAAGATGACACTTATGGGTTGGTTGGTTTGAGGCCTATTTGGGATGACCCTCCAAGCTAACCCTAGCATCCCACCTCCCATTACCCAAGATGCCATGGACCAAGGCTTGGCTAGAAGAAGCACAACAGTGGGAAGGGAAAGAAGATAGAGGAACCAAGGTACTCATGAACATGGGGGTGCCTCACTGCCTCGGGTTCGAACTTGGATGGTTAATGTTGGTTAGTAGCCTTCTCCATATTTGAGGACAATGTGGACAACAAGTGTGGGGGAGGAATTATCTTTTGTATATTTATAATTTCTTGTTTTGATGCATTTTCTTTTCTTTGAAAAAAAAAACGGAAATCTTGGCTAGTTGAAAACCTAGAAGGGCGGGCTCCTAAGCAAGATTGAGAATGTTGCCGAGGACGGGATGAAATCCCGGGCAAAATGCAAAATCTAGTGCGAGCCACCGTGAGAATAAAGGAAAAGTTAAAGGTGAAAATCCGAGAGGCCACCTTACGCAAAATAAGGGATTTTCAAGAATAAAACAACAAACAATTGTGCAAAATACTTCCTATGAAGAGGATTTTGGAGGGATAAGACGGAAGCGATAAGGGGTATTGGAAGGGGATTAGAACTAGGATTTAATTTTTTTGGTAGTCACAAAATTGTCTCCAATTAGTGGATTTGTTTTTTATGACTACTTGGTTGTGATTTGTCTTGGTGTTTGGCCAACCTAGTAGTAATGGTTGCAATTGCGGAGTCATATGGGGGAGGTATAAGTAGTGGTGATTTGTGTTGACATAGGAGGATTGTTGAGTCACCTCGCTATTATCTCGGGATAAGGTAAGGGCGACCAGTTTCATTTCTTGCGGGGGATATAAGACGGTTGGTGGTTGATTGGAGTAGGTGGTTTGTGTGTCTTGTGTATGGGAGATGTCATAAGGAGGACGAGTAAGGGAAGAGTGAAGTGTCGATAAAATTCCTCTGTCCTAAGAACGACCTAATATCTCGGGTTTTAGATGAACAAGGTAAGGATTTTATAACTTCAATTTTCGTCTTATCCCCCTTACTTGATACCATGTGTTCTAAAACATCCCACATGTAACCATAAATGGAATTTTCGGAATTCAACACCAAGTGGGTTTCAATGCACCGCTTTAGCCTTTAGGACACGGGCTAGGTGGTTTAGACACACTTCATAGGAATCTCCATGGACTGTGTAATTGTTCATGAAGATATCTATGAATCTTTCAACAAAGTCCGAAAACACACTCACCATGCAACATTAGAGCGTCTCGGCAGATTGCATAGGCCAAAAGACATTCTACGGTAGGCGTATTTCCCTAGAGGACATCTAAAAGTGGTCGTGGCTTGGTTCTCCCGGGCAATTAGAATTTGGAAGTACCCGGAGTAACAGGAGGTAATAAAATGTCTTTCTCGCGAGACGTTTCTAACATTTTCTCGGAGTAACACTCTCCACCCGCTTTGGAGCTGCTTGGGGACCAAGTTTCTTTGGGTTCTTCCACTAGTGTCACCCCAGCCCTTTTTTGGACTCAGCCACTAGGAGGCCGAAATACAGAAAATAATACTCATTTGAAAAGGTTTTATTATCTCTTCCCTGACAACCTAGGCCATTGAAAGGTTGCGCCTCCTTTGTGGTTGTCTCACCGGTTTAACATCTTTTTATAAGTCTGATTTTATGCAAGCTAGTGATTGGACATATGCCTTTGATGGCGCAATGCTCCATCTAAAAGTCAGCAATTTCTTTTTGGATATGATAATGGTAGGGTTTATCCACCCCTAATAACACATACTAGGTGGGTCGAAAGATCTTTTAACTTGGGTTTTGGTGGGTTGACAATGGAAGGAAGGGACTTTGAACGATCGGCATCAAGTGGAAAGTATTTGGAAGAATTAGGATCGTCATGTGATTATAATGTATGTGCCCCAAACAGGGATAGACTATCGGATGCTTGGCAGTCTGCCAGCCGGGATCCCAAAATCTCTGAAAGTTAAATTTCAATTGTCCTACCATTGTAAGCTTGTACATTCGATACTTCTTCCTCAACTCCAGTGAGTTTTTTCCAGCATATCCCTTGGCAACACAAAACGCAATCCTTCTGTTTCCAAATTGTTAGTGAGTGCTATCGCAAGTGTGTCCCTTTTGCACAAGTTGTAAACACTTTGGACTAGAGGCTCAAAGACATCAAGAAAATTGTAAGAATTCATGTCATTTGGAAGAATTAGGATCGTCATGTATTTATAATGTATGTTTTCCAAACCGGGATTCTGGCAGACTGTCGGATGCTTGGCAGTTTGCCAGGGCAGACGGGGTGGCAGTCCCCCAAAATCTGTCCCAAAATCTCTGGAAGTTAAATTTCAATTATCTTCCCATTGTAAGCTTGTTCATTCAATACTTCTTCCTCAACTCTAAGTTTTTTCCGGCATATCCCTTGGCAACACGTAACGCAATACTTCTGTTTCCAAATTGTTAGTGAGTGCTACCGCAAGTAGGTTCCTTTTGCACAAGTTATAAACACTTTGGACTAAAGGCTTGAAGACATCAAGAAAATTGTAAGAATGCATGTCATTCAGGTATTTTATTTCATTGCATTGTAAATGTTATACACAAGCCTCTTACCCTCAAACTCCAATTGTCAAGTTTCCATTTGAAACAGCTAACTTGGTCTGTGACGTTTTTATAAAAGGACAATCGAGAAGCAACAATGTTGCCCTTAATTCCAACTCCATGTCTTGAAGTCGGCCGGGAAAGTCAATTGGTCTACCTCTATAATCCCTTTGGGGTAAATGTTTGATCTATCGGCAAGTTGAATTACAACCCCGGTCTTGGTTAGAGGACATAAGCCTAGGGTCTCATAAATCGAATATGGTATTTTATCGACGCCACAAGTCAAGCATAACATGTTTGAAATTGTTGTTTATAGAGCAAGGAATAGTAAACATTCATGGATCCCCACATTTTTTAGGCATATTTTATTTTTCTAAAAATGGCCAAAACGTGTTCACTAATCTTCACCTTATGCAATCCCTTCTTGGAGTTTCTCTTAGGGGTAGACAAATCTTGTAGGAATTTAGCATACCTATGTACGATATTCAACAAATTCAAGAGAGAAATGTTTACCTTACACCTTCGGAATGTCTCATACAAGTCGGAGTCTCTCAAATTTCCTAGTGCTTGCTAGGGCACTAGGAAATGACACTTTCGAAACACACTCTCGCACAAGCTCTTCTAACTTTTTCCTTGTCTTTGTTTGATGGGCTATCTTTGCTTGCGTACCTTGTGGTGCTTGATTCTTTTTTCCTTGATGAAGCTTCATCGAGATCAACGACCAACACCCCTTGATCCTCAATATGCAAAGCCATTTCTAAGCTCTTCATCTTTTCTTTTTCTTTACCGAATGGGTGCACTTCAAGCTCTTTCTCTCCTCTTAAGGTCATGGCACTTCATTCTCTCATGGAGGTGGGATGGCTCGTTAGAGGAACCCCGGGCTTGGTCCCTGGTCATGTTAGATGCAATTTGGGCAACTTGGGTCTCCAAGTTCACGAACCTTGCATTACTTAGCTCCCTATCTTTCTTTGTCATGCTCTCTAGATTTTGGATTGCCTTTTCAAGATTTTGGGTTGCTTTTAGGGTTTCTTGTTGACCCTTGAGGAGAGCTTGCAATTGATCGTTGGTACTTGGGTTTGCTTTTCTTAGTTTTTGGAGAAGGGCCCTCCTTGTTGGAAACCTTGGTTTGAGTGTTGGTAAGTGTTTGGCTTTGTGTTGTACAACCCTCTTTGCCCTTGATTTTGAGAGTTCAAATTTTGTCTTTGATTATTATCTTGATTGTTTGGATTTTAAGAGTTGTAATTTTGGTAGTTGGGTTTGGTGTTGTTAGTGTTGGTGACTTGATTATATTTGAGGTTAGGATGGTCTCTTGTTCCTATGTTATAGAAATTCAAGTGAGGATCATGTTTATAGTAGTTATTAGGGTTAGGGTTTCTTGAATTATAGTTGCCATAACCTATGTCATTCACGGTTCCATTACCACTCTCATCCTCATGCAATGTGGGAAAAGAGAATGTGGGATGGTTCCCTCCACAAAACTTACATGATCTATTTCCACTTCAACCATTTCCCTTGCCTTGGCTAGAACCACAATTCAACATGGTAACCATGAGTTGTTTGAGTTTCGTAACCTCTTTTTCAATCTTGGAACCTTCAGAACTAGAAGATGTACCAATTGCACAATCTTGGAACCTCTCTATAATGATTTTTGCGCAACCTATTGGAATCAATGCCACCCTTCGTGGCGGCACTAACCATTATAGAATCGTGCTTATTAAGCCCGTCAACAAAATTTAAGATGAGTTTAAATCACTAATGCCATGATAGGAACATTTGGCCAAAAGGTTCTTGAATCGCTCCCAATACTCCATAATATGTCAACATCTAAATTTTGGTTATTTTTTAATATTTTAATTTAACATATATTGAGTAAATAGTATATTTATCACAACACATGTCTTATTTGATTATATTACCAATGTCATTACTTCATGTTTATATTACGCCTTAAATGGATATAATGATACAACAACAATATTTTTTTAAAATAAAGTTGACAAAATAGTTTTAGCAACACCGATAATTTTATTAGGAATAGAAGTGCCAAACTTTCTTTCTTTTGCCTC